>CM040476.1:3346146-3422695 GCA_022758105.1 Pangasianodon gigas | reverse complement strand
GTTTTTCTGTTGCAGAGGAGTTTTTTTTTATTCTTTTAAGAGAAACAGGACATTAACAGGAGAATTATTTTTATGAAATATTATGTACACACACAAATAATATAAATAATATAATGTTTGCAGCATGGTACACAATGTTTACAAAGAAATGACATTTGGGACAAGATTTATTCAAAATAGTTTTTAACCCCTTATTTTTACTCTAACATTGGAAACACTGCTATGATATTTAAGATTTGAAATGGAAAAAACTTCATTATTTTACAATTTCTTTATTCCATAAAACTCACCAGCAATCAATTTATGTCCAAGATAAAAGCCAAACTTATTTAATAAAACTAATAGTATTAATTACATGTTAATGTTACATAACACGGCTAATAAGAATACAAAACTCATTTCAGTCTCAGTGAAAAATACTAAATGATGAATCATATTACAGTAGATTAATGAATAGCAAATGTTGGACATGTGAGAATATTACACCATATGGTGTCTTACTATTGTACTACATAATAATGCAGGATGTGGTTTGGGACACAGCCAATAACACAGGCCCTGTTCTCTATCCTGCACTCTAGTGGCCAATTGAAGTAGAGCAGCACTTTGTTCATCTGATTCTCCAGATCAGCTTTGGTTTGTATAAATCAGTAATGCCTCCTCAGGCCATATCTTGAACATCTGCTTCAAGAGAAGCTGTAAAGAGAGTAAAAATACAACTGTGACTGAATCCCTGATGAGTGGATTGGCAAACACTGATTTAAACAAAATAATGTAATATACAATGCTGGATATTAGAAAAATCAGAAAAACATTCTCAGTTTTTCACAATACTCTAATGTGATGAATAGCCTAATCAATGCACCAAGTGTGTGTGTGTGTGTGTGTGTGTGTGTTTGTTAAACTAAAACCCATGGCTACAGGATGAATGAAATCTGACTCAAGAGGGAAAAGAAGATAAAATGCAAATTTCCTGGTTGTTATAGTTTTTAAAAACACACAATGGCTTTGCAGCCAGCAGGAGAGATAAAAGGTTCATTCTGTTAAAATAAATACAGCAACAGTAGAAAAGAATTCCCCAGTGCTGAGTACACCGGTTAAAAACAAACAATGTTTAGATAAAAAAAATTTAAAAAATCAGTCTTGAGGTCACTGAAATAGGACCAAAGTGAACATCTGGACAGATGTAAAGGCTGGAAAGGAGAAGTCCATGAGCTGAAAAACATTCGCCTCAAAAGAGAAGCATTTAAATTTGCATTAAAATAGCAAACTGACACACTTCCATCATTCTGAGCGATAGTGTAGCGCTCATCCTGAACGTCTTTTCAGTCCAGAGTGATGTTGACCGATGCGAGAGCGTCCACGGCCCAGCTCGGGTACGGCTCACCGCAGGGGAACATCCTCCTCATGAAGCTGCGCACAAACTCAGGGAAGCGCTGCTCGATGATGCTCTGCTGCACCGAACGCATCAGAGTCAGCTGCACAGAGTCAACACACAGCCTGGTGAAAGCGATGTACTGAGCAACAGCTGGATCTAAAATCTAACCTGGTTAAACCATCCGCATGATCTCGTTTATCTAATGCTGGATGAAGAGCCCGGGCGAAGTACAGTATAATGAAGTCATGATATAATAACCATAAACTATGTTCTAATCTCTTCAGGACATCAGGCCCTCAAATAAACGTAACTGCTTTGTACAGTAATTATAAACTCTTTCTTGTCTGCTGCTGACCAGCTTTGTAATAAATTTGATACAGTTTCTTACAGTAACAAGATACTAAGTAATAATTTGGAGAAACTAAGTAATAAATTAGAGAGAGTTCCTAACAATAACAAGATACTAATACTACTACTAATGAGCTGGAGAAAGATAAGCAAGTATTAATTTACAAAACATTTCTTAGAAAAAGACACTAATTATTATTTTAGAGAAAAGTTTCTTGTATTAAGAAGATAAAAAGTACTAATTTAGATAAAATAATAATTTAGACAAAGTTTCATATAATAACAAGATATAATTTAGACAAAATAATCTGGACAATGTTCCTAAAAATAACAAGATATTAATAATAGGTTGGAAAAAGTTTCTTCCAATAATAAGAAACACGAGTATTAGTTTAGAAAAAAAAGCTTCCTAGAAAAAACCCACCAAGTAATATTTTAGAGAAAGTTGCTTATAATAACCAGATGCAAAGCAATAATTTAGATAAAATAATTTAGAGAAGGTTTCTAATAAGATACTAAGTGATCATTTAGAGAAACTCAATAAGAATTTGAAGTTTTTTATAAAATACACAAGCATTAATTTAGAAAAAGTATTTTAGAAACAGATACTAAGTAATAAATTAAATAAAGTCTCTTAATAACAAGATACTAAGTACTAATTTAGAGAAACTAAATAATATAGAGAAGGTTTCTTATAATAATAAAATGCTCATTTTTGATGAGTAATGATGAGTAATCATTTAGAGAAACTAAAAATAAGTTAGAGAAAGATTCTTATAATAAGATAAGCAATTTTCGTTTTTTTATTCATTTAGAAAAAGTGTTCATTTAGAAAAAGATCCCACATAATAGTATACCAAGACAGTTTCTCAGAACAAAAGACTAAAGTAATAATTTAGAGAAAATAATCATTTGGAGAAACTAAGAAATCATTCAGAGAAAGTGTCTTGTAATAAACTTAGAAGTAATCTAGGTAATCTAGAGGAAGATTTACTGAGTAATAATTTAGTGAAACCTTTTTATAATGAGTAATATCTTAGAAAAAAAGTTCTTTTTGTGAGATACAAAATCATAATGAAGAGAAAATTCTGAAAAAATTTCATTATTATGATCAAACCCCTCACTTATTATTGCGATACCAAAGAGTCATTTAGAGAAACTCTCATTATTATGTCTTACTTATGTAAGATATAATAATTTCAAGAAAAGTTCATGATTATGAAACAGTAAAACATCACCACATATTATACTGTATAATCATTTTGAGAAACCTTCTTTATTGAGATACTTTGTAACTAACAATTTCAAGAAACTTGAAATTTGGTTTGAGATACTACGTAATACTTTCAAGAAACTTTATCCTTATTGAGACAAAACGTAATTATCTTGATGAACTTTTATGGAGATACTATGAACTTCGAAGAATGTTACATTATTGAGATTATAATAAGTGTTATGATGACATACTGGACTAAGTCATAATTTCAAGATCCCATTATTAATATTATTATTATGATAAATGGAGTAATAACTGAATAACTTTAGTAGACTGAGATATCAAGTAATATTTCTGAGAATTAGTTTTACTAGTTTTATTAAATTTCAGAGTAAATTTCAGAGTTTCTCAAAAGCATTATGGATTGTCTCAAGAAGGAAAATGATTGAAATTATTACTAAGTATCTTAATAACGACTGGCATAAAAGAGCGAAATATATCAAATTAACGCACCAGGACAAGACGTAAAATTTCATGTCGCTAATAAAACAGCAATTAAAAACCCCCAGTGTGCATCTGTGCGTGTCATTTGTGTTTTTCTGGTCAGTACCTGGTAGGAGATGTTGTGGATGGTGATGTGGTGCATGGCGGCGGTGTCGCTCTTAAACAGCGCGTGCAGATACGCTCGACTGTGTCTGTCATTCACAGGAGGAGAAAATAGAAATCCCATCAGCAGAGGAATGAAGTAATAAAAAAGAATCTTTCCGCACACTGATTAAGGTCAGAGTGAATGGGAATATTCAGAGGAAAAATCGACTCTAAAATGATCGAGGAACTCGGAATCAATTTCTGAACTGAATTTCCGAATGAGAAACCACCCAGAAAATAGCCGAGCGAAGTTCAGAGACGTGTATCCATTTCAGAGAGCAGAGTGACAGCAGGAGATGATGAAAACTGCAGAAACTCCTACCTCTTGCAGGTCGGACACTCGCAGTCAGGGTCTATGGGCTGGAAGTCCTTCGCGTACTGTTTCTGTTTGATCTGCAGAGATCCCCAGGGAACCAGGGCCGAGCCAAATCTCTGCAACAAAGTGACGTTTAGCTCAGTTAAAAACAGAATAGGATAGGACAGAAGAGCTTTACTATCATTGTACAAGTACAACGAAATTAAATTGCAACGTCCTTACTGGATGCTATTAGTCTACATTTTCAAATCTACAATACGGTCATTAACATATGTAAGTATACTAACATAAATAGTGTGTACTCCTGTATGGCAATGCAAACAGTGTAAACAATGCAGAAGTACAAGGTGTCCCAAAAGTCTCCATACATAAGGGAAATTAACAATTTTCAGCAAAACGTCTTCTAAAATTTTTCATACTTAGTTTATATTATATATATATATATATTTTTTCAGATAGCCTTTCAGAATGCCTCCGACAAATGAAAAACCTACTGAAATCATTTGGATCGGGAAGCTGTCTCAAGGTTGCGATGGACTTTAACGGGAAACATGGTGAGCACATGACACACGACACTGCTGCCAAACTTGTGAACAAATTCAAAAAGACTGGAAGTGTTGCGCACCACCCGAGAAGTGGACGTCCACGAACATCCACTGACGAAGGCACAACCGACGTGGTGCTCGCAAACAAAAAAGTCCTGTGTATGGAGACTTTTGGGACATCCTGTACACGCAGCAGTATCATAGCATTTTTATAACTGTAGTGCAATAACTTTAGATGTGCAAAGTAGCAGCGTTTTTTATAACGACACTAAGAGGATGAAGTAGTTTTCAAAGGGCAAAGTGCGAGTAAAGAATAGACACTACATGCAATATTCAGAATTGCACTTCAATATACAAGTCAATACTCAAAATGATTTTTGAGCAAATATTATAATATTATTTTGTGTTTATAACAGTGTGAGAACTAGATTTATTACAACATTTTCCAAAGAGCATTATATACAGTGAATGTGAAAATCGTTTAGAGGATTCGGGATAAAAGACGTACAGCTGTGCGAGTTGGGAAAACGCAGTCGAACATGTCACAGCCCAGAGCGACACACACCACCAGGTCCACGGCGTAGCTGCAACACACACACACAAACAACATCGATAAATGTGTGTTCGGAAGAAATGACATGTATGGCACAAAACATTAAGCCTATGAAGTACACTTTAACCTTGTGGAAGCCAGTGTGTGCCATCACAATCCACATTCAAACCTAAATTAATACGCAACATCTGCTCTGAGGTAGTGAGTTAACTCAAAGCACAAGTTCATAGCCAAATTAACCACTGCTCCACCCACCCCAACAAGATGCAGTGCCCTACAGGCTCCCCTACATACAAGGAAACATAATAAAACGCCCTATAGGGTGCCCTACCAGTGGAGAATATATGACGCAGTGCCCTATAGGCTCCCCTAAATGCAAGAAAACATGATGACGTGCCCCCTAGTGTGTTCTACCAGTGGAGCATACATGATGCAGTGCCCTATAGGCTCCCCTACATACAAGAAAACAGGATGCCGTGCCCCCTAGGAGCTCCAGTGTATGAGAAAATATGTCATGCCTTTTTTTTTTAACCCATTGAATTTAGGAGGTGGCTTTTTATTTATTTATTTTTTCACCCCTGCCCCTCAGACAGCCTGTGTCCACCCCTGGGGTTCCTTGTATAGTTAAGAGTTCTTTGTTTCCTTAAGGTTCTTAACTGGAATTGTTTAGAAATGTTCAGTATTGGGATTTCAGGAACATACAGGTCTGAACTACATTTTCAGAAATTATTTATAAAATGGTAAATTTACAGTGAACTCAGTGTGCTTTTAACACAGCTAATCTGGAGAAGGAACTAAAATCATTCCAGGAAATACGGACCAGGAACTAAAATCAGCCTTGTGGAAAAGCCTCACATTTCCTCACGAGTTCCTGAAAAGGTTCCTGCTGTAAAAACACATCTAATTATGATCAAACACGTTGAAATGCTGCACATCTAGCAAATCTAAGATGGCAGTAGACGTGCACATGTGTTAATACAGTCACCACTAAGCAGGACATCGAACCGATGGCAGTAGGCTGTCAATCAAACCATCGCCTTACGACAGCTGGCTTTCCCACCTGGCTTTATTCAGACGTCTGACTGTGTCCTGAAGGTAACGTTTCAATCCCAGCTGGTGCTAACTGCCATTTTGCACATGAGCAAGTGCACAAATTCGCTGCACCTGCTTCATACGAGCTACATCTGGCAGGAATGCCGGCTGTATAAACGAGGAAGCGAGATTTACCCGACTCCCATCAGGTAGCGAGGCTTCTCTCTGGGCAGGTGGTCTGTGCTGAGAGTCACCATCTTCCAGAAGTCATCCTTCTCCTCTCCGCCGCTCAGACCACCGATGGCAAAGCCGGGCACGTCTCTCTTCGTCATCTCTGTAGGATAAAAGCCATCATGCAGATGCGCGCACACACACACACACAAACACACAACTTGCATGAGGTGAAGAAACAGTATGAACAAAAAGTGCAAGAACACACTGATGTTAAAGGAAAACTCCACCCTGAAGCACATTAAATATGTTTATATTGAAATGTTTGTGTTGTGTTTATCGAATGTGTTGGTTGGTGTTGTATTTCTGTTATTCCTGTCACAGGGTGTCATGAAATTGGTGTGCATAGCTTTCTCCAGAGCAGCAAGGTCACTCCACCACATGACTACACCTCCGTTCATCACTGAGGATGCCGTCGTGCCACCTCCTGTCTTATGCCTCCTGCCTCCTGAATTCATTGTCACTCTTGTATGGACGCCATCGCTCTACCTTCGCCTCAGGTGAGGATGACGACATTCTGCCTCCTGCCTCCAGTCCTCGTGCTTCGTGGACATTATGCGTAGTGGTCCAGGACCTCCTTCCCTTCCCGGCTGGAAGAGGAAGCTGTGTTTTTAAGGTGCGAGTGTTCTGTAATGAACTCTCCCTCTCAGCATGCATTGCGGTTCCCAGATCACTGAGAGCTTCTTGCATTACATGACTTGTTCCTAGTTCACCATGTGCTTTTGTTATTGTTTCAGTTTCATTTTCTTCCTTGCCTCTTGTTCAGTCTATTCATCTATTTCACCTGTGTCTTTTTTTTAGTCAGTTATGCTGTATATACATTTCCGGTTTATGTTCTTGGTCATTACGCGTCCTTGTTTCTCACCATCTAGTTATTTTTTGTGTGTGTAATTCTGAGTATCTGTTTATTTTTTGTTTTATTTAAAAAAAAACAAAAAACTGCTAAGCATTCTCCTACATGGGCTTTGAGATGAATGCAGATTGAGTGTGGATGTTGAATAAAACGGCGACAGAGAGACTCAGACAGCGCTCACCGTCCAAACACGCCCTCCGCAGCTCTGCATTAAGACCCCCCTGAATGATGGCGAACAGATTTTGGCGATGTGGATTTTTATTGGCTGCGATGCAGCGGTCCAGCCAGCGCACGGAGCGACGCATGGCTTCCTCCACCCTCGGCCCTGTCACCGTGCTACTGACCACGTCGTCCAGCTGCATCATGATGTCCGAGCCTGTACAGAAACACAAAAATAAACAAGAACATGTTCACTTATAAGTTAAACTGAAAATCAAAGAACATCTTATGTGATTTAATGTGTATGATGCCAACTGCTAGCATTCATTAAACTTTGCTGAAAAGAACGCGGCGTCACATTAACTCCGAGCTTCTCAATCCAACTCTATCAGTCTTGGACTTTTCACGTTCCGGGTTTTTACCACACTGAATAAACAGTGACACAAAATCCTTATTTTACTTTTTGAAACATCTGCTGTACTGCTTTCAGTACTTGATTTACCAGTTGCCATGGTTACAAGGGTAGCAACTGGCTAATGTTATAAGGCTACACAAATGACACATCCAGCTACATAATGTACATGACCCACCCAGACAAAACCACCCAGATAACCACAAATCAGAGGCCTTCCTGCTAAATATGAGATGGTGTTGCCCATTTTACCTTTAAATTAGATGCACAGATGCATTATATGCAAATAAATAAATAAATAAATAAATAAATTCTGCTAGTATCAGAACAAACCAAAAACAGCATTTGTGTTTATTTGTACAGACAAATATCAGGAACTGTGAATATTTGAAATCAAAATCCCAGATAATAATAAAATTATATACCGTTCAACTTTTTTCTCGTCACTCGCCCTGCCTACTTTACAGTCTCCCTGCCTCTTGTCACTAATAAATACGATGTGCGGTTAGTGTGTGTGACGGTTATCTTTACACACTCCTGTACATTTATGGTTTTTACTTAATTTTAGTACTCAAATATCTTTGTGTATTAATGAAGGTAAAATTTAAATCTGTCACTGACAGACTGAACGTTTGGGGTTCCTGTGGTCTGGATTGAGAACACTCTGTCCGTATAAAGGAGATGAGGATGAGTGGAACTCGTACCGAGGCTGTTCTGTATGCCGATGGACTGCTCAGGGGTGAGCAGGATCTCCTTTCCGTCGTACGGTGAGCGGAACAGAACTCCCTCCTCCGTCACCTCAGACAGCTCCACCAGTGACACCATCTGAAAACCTCCGCTGTCCTGACAGGAGGAGAGGAAACGGCAGGTTATGCTTTTTTTTTTTGGTAGCAATTCCAAACACTGTCATTTATTTAAAGGAGCCGTTTGTAATTTTTGAGAGCCCCCTGCTGTCTAGAAGGAGAACTGCAACAACAACAAAAAAAAACTTCCAACCCGAACCACTGGATCGAGTCACGTGTTGCCTGCTGATTCCGTGTATATACTTGTGTTTAACTAATTATACATTAAATGGCTGATGCGCATATCCTGCGTTCATTTCAGCTGTAAATATCACTATCACAGACATACAAAAAGTATGCAGGTGACTATGTTCAGTGCTGCTCATGTTAGCCACTTGTAGTCCCACATCAAGTATAAACCAGGACAATGAAAAGGAAACAGAGCTGAGCACCTTTGTTTTGGCTGGGAGTGGATTTAATTTCTGGGCCAGAAACATTTTAAAAAATGTAAAAAAAAAACTGAAATAAAGAAACTAGCCCGAGTGCTCTGGGCATACCTTTTTTTTTTAAAGGTATATTTAAAATTAAATTATTACAGATCTAGAAAAACATTTAAAAATTACAAACTATACCTTCAAGAATTATTCTAACAGTCCACCATTTTCTGTCTTCTTTTCTACACCAACTAAAAGTCTCTAAATTTAATCTTTGTCTTTAATGGCTTTTTATACTGTAAATTGTATTGATTATAAAGACTTTTAGATGCATTTTAAATGTACTTAGTGTAAGCTTCTGTTCTATTTAAAGGAAGTCCCTCATGAGGTTAAGATGGAGGTGATGGAGGGAGAGAAAGAGTGAAACGTGCAGGATTGGAAAAGACAGCAGTGCGGTGATCTTACCGTCAGGAGGTTTCGTTTCCAGTTCATGAATCCGTGCAGGCCATTGGCTTTCTCGATCAGCTCAGGACCCTGACGCACACGCACACACACACACACACAATTTCCACTCATTTCCATTCACTTCACAAAGAACTAAAACCAGGAAAAGCAAGAATAAATAAAACAAGCTGCAGTAACAAAAGAAGGGATAAGCCTTATCTTTCAAGGAAGGAATACATTAAATAAGTAATAATCCACTTTGCTGTTACAATGTCATAAAGTGGATTATTTTTTACTTTTTTGTGGAGACAAGCGCAAAAGCACTACCAATGGCTGCATGAAAAACACAGAACAGTAAGAAGAAGTGAGAAGTGAGACTGGGGCTGATTTCTTTCTAGCCCAGACTGTGCACTCATGCAGCCTATCAGTGATTGAGTGCGTGTGACACGCCCCCAAGATCTGATTATTTTTCCCCACACATCCATAACACATCAGCAGCAGTGATTGAGAAGGTGCGTCTGAAATACAGTTGCAAGTGTATTAAACATGTGAATTATTTACTCTATCATCCTTGTTTTTTTCTCCTAAATGCCTTAGGCAGAGAAACTAAAAGTAGATAGACTAAACACACACTATCCAATCAAAGTACAAACTATACATTCATACTTACAGAACTATACATTTAGTGTTTTCTTGGTTTGAATGAAAGTTTTATATGTTTTCTGTTTACCGTGTTTAGTATTTGGAGGAAACATGACATGAACCCAGCAAAGCATTACAAACTCGAAACTCAAATCATGAATGCAGCTGTCTATCTGCCTTTAAGTGTGTGTGTGTGTGTGTGTGTGTGCGTAATAGTTTTAGCCCCTCATCATTCTTTTTATGCCATCAGTGAGACGTTGTGATATAATGCATCACTCAACCTTATTAATTTCATTGTTAAGATATTGATAGATATTAGATTTTAGCCAGTCTGTGCTAGAAAGAAATCAGCCCCAGCCTTGCTTCTTGCTTCTCCATACCATTCTGTGTGTTTATATCTTTTGGTGGTGCTTTTGCGCTCAGTTCCACAAAATAATCTGCTTTAAGACATTTAAGGCAAATAATCTGCAACCTTATACTGCTGTTTCTTTATCTCTGAGAGACAGGAAGGACTCAGCCCTGTTATGTTATGGTACAATCTGAGTCTGCACTGAGATTCCATTCACGTACCGGCCTCATGCCCAGGTGATACGTGTTCCCGAGACAGATGTGACAGTCCAGCTGTTCCAGCTGCTCCGCGGTGATTCCCTTCATGGTGCCCTGCGTTCCTACCGGCATGAACACCGGCGTGTTAACGCTGCTGTGGGGAAGACTGAGCACACACGCCCGGGCCTTGCTCACCGGACACTCCGCTACAATCCGGAGAGCAAGCGGGAAAGCCGAGGAAACCGCTTTAACAGCTGCCATGTCGGATTTACAGTCGCATGGGCCGCTCTCTGCTGCGGGCGCCGCCATTTTGAAAAGCGCTCAACTTCATTCAATATCCATATTCCCGCCTAAGCCCCGCCTCCCGTGCGCTGATTGGCTGAAATCTCCTTTCTTGCAAGTGGATTGGCTGGTGTTGCTCTTCTCTTCTTCTTCTTCTTCTTTTTCTTCTTGGAAATATAAAAATGGAAATTATACCGAGAAAATGTATACACAAGATAGTTGTAAGTGAGGAAAAAAAGTATAAAAAAAAACACCTTCTTGTTATAACTAGTACTCGCCATGTTACATTCATCTATGTACATATAATTGTCTCATCGTTTGTTATATAATGTTGTGTGTTTGTAAGCTTTCAATAAAAGAAAAGATAGCTGTAAGTTTGAATTTGATTTTTTAACGGCCTTTGTAGGTGTGAAGAACCAGCCAATCAGAGCGCAGGAGACGAGATCACGTGAAACATACCAGGAAGTAGTTTCATAAACAATAAATTATTATTATTATTATTATTATTATTATTATTATTATTATTATTAGATAAAATTATATATTATTATAAGGGTTTTATAACCAGATTCCTTTAAATGTGCCATTCCTCAGTAATTTAGGTACTAATTTTGGTAAAATATGTTGTCTTCTTATCTTTTAAATCTTTTTCTTATCTTTTAAATGAGATTTTATTAGAACAAAAATGTAGATAATATCGACTGAAAAAGAAAGAAATTAGCTCCTGTCTCAGAAATATGTTTTTTAACACAAAGTAAAAGAAATGACACGTGACTTGGTAGCAGGTGTTATCCTACAAACACATTTTAATAAACTTTGTATTTGTGCTCCTTTTGTGGTCTCCACCCAAAAGCTATTTCTCTCTCGTGTTGGTTTTGTACTGCATTTATACAAAATGAATTTGAAAACTGATTATGGTCATCATATCTCATATACTTTCAAATATTTCTTTTTTGAAAGTTTAAAAATGTCACTCTTAGTTTAACAGTTTACAAGAAAGAGGATTTTATTATTTTACTTTTAACTGAATATTAACTAATATTTGCTCTGTTTTGATTTAAAATATCACTAACCTAAAGAAAGCTTCCTAGAATAAAAGCTCCTTTATGTAAATTGATAATAATAGAACAATTTTGCAGGGAACCTTCGAAAAGCAGGTTTTCAGGGGAAATTTTTCATTTCATTTTTAAAAAGTTTGAAAGATAAGTACAGTTTTATGTTATTGCTTTATTTTTTCTGTACAATCATGGACTAGGTTTTCTGTTTATTTGCATTTTTGCGTATATTTCAATTCAACGGTCAACGGTATTCTCGTTTATTTTAGCAAAAGAAAGAAAGAAATGAAGGAAGGAAGAAAGAAAGAACACTGTTATTTATTTATTTATTTATTTAATTTATTATTATTATTTTTAAAGAATTCAGACACGCTAGATTTCAATTGAAATACGGTAATGTGAGATTGGCAGTTCAGTTGACCAATCGTATTGCGCACGCCTTCAGTTTGAGCGAGGAGTGAACCAATAGGAACAAAGAACAAAACCCGGAAGTGTTCGAAAGGACCAGTGGCTTTTCAGGCTGTCGGCTTGACAGGGGGCGGGGCTTAGACTCACCGGCAGAGAGTCGGATGTCGCCTGACCGGATGGTCGCTGGAAGTTTTTTTGTTTTGTGAGTTTTTTGTTTTGTGTTTTTTTTTTGTTTGTTTTGTTTTTTTAAAACGCTGATTGACTGCGGTTAAATTAACCTCTTTAAACGCCCACACAGTAACGTTTGCTAATAGCAAATGATTCTTAATTTCCCTTAAGTGATTTGAGTTATGTGTTTTCAGTGACAGACCGATGACTGAAAGTGATTAAAGGGTGGAACTTGGAAGTAACCCGAGCACCTTGCTTAGACGAGCCGAGCCGAGCCGAGTCTTGCCGAGTCCTGCCGAGCCGAGCCGAGCCCAGCTGAAGCCATGGGGAACCGGGGGATGGAGGAATTGATCCCCCTGATCAATAAACTTCAGGATGCTTTCAGTTCCATCGGGCAGAGCTGCAATTTGGATTTACCCCAGATCGCCGTGGTGGGAGGACAGAGCGCCGGAAAGAGCTCGGTTTTGGAAAATTTCGTCGGCAGGTTGGTTTCATTATGATTTCCCTGTTTGTTTGTTTTTCTTTTGTAAACTTGCTAAACTAAAACTAAAACCTGCTTATGGATAACTATTTCAGTCTTTCAGGCGTGTTTGCTCGTTTTTCTTGGTTTGGTTTGTTTTGTTTTTCCCTTCTGTACATTTCGTCGTCGTTAGGTTTCAGGCAGTCGATTGTCATGGTCTCGTTTTTTTTTTTTTTGTATGGGATACACAGACGCCATTTACGCAGTTCTCGTAAGCGCCACCTGTTGAAACGGAAAGCGCGGACGCACGCAAAGTGCGCACAATGCGGAAGCTGCGCAGAGAGCCGACAGCGAGCGAGAAAGGGAAATTTGAAGGTGGCCTGTTTGCATACTGGCCTTGAAATATATGATAACAATCGGCTTATGGTGGTTTGAAAAAAGTTTCCCTTTTTATTTAACGTGGTATAATGACACGTACACTCACACACACTCGCTATTCTTGCAGCATGACTGGTTTTGCAAATGTTAGCACCATAGCTAGTAGTTTAAGCTAGATAGGCAGCTAACATAATAAATAATAATAATAAAAAAAAATGTGTGTTTCAGAGCTGTCCTTTAGTTTTTCTACACATCAATACGATAGTGTATATACGAAAAAATAGTTCTCTTTTTAATTCCTGGAAAATTATTAACATTTTTCAATGACTCAACATGTACTAATCTTGTTTTCGTCCAATTAAATGCTTGCTATTTTGCATAAGTCCCGCCCCCTGGGGTGTATGTTGCTGTACAGTAGCAGATCCTTAGCAGCAATGTTTTTTGTTTGTTTGTTTGTTTTTGGCTGGGAATCTTCTCACTTACTCTTCCCGTTTCCAACTATCCCTTAGTGGACGAAAAAAGTCTCTGTATTTGGAAGAGGGCGGAGTTTGTGTGAGTTGGCAGTTATGTGACTTTTCGGGGGATTGTCGATGCCGGAATATCGCAACCTCAGACTGATCGAAAGCTCAATTCCGTCTTCACACACCGACAAGTCTTATCCATCAGTAAGAGTCAGTGATATCACTTTGTCTACCAGTCAGAAGCGTCAGATGTCTCCCATGTGATGACCCTGCGACTCTCGCTTAACCTCGGATCAAACACGTACGACATAATTCCGAAAACACACGGCATCTCATCGTCTAGCTCTAGGATATCTTCCTGGTTAATGTAGACGGGCGTGTCAGAAAATCCTCCACAGTTGAAAAAGGCTCTTGTTAAACTCTTCACTGTTCTCCATATTTAGCTAGTCCGAAAAGCTACTCTCGAGTTTGTTTTGATTCAGCAGGGGTGTGGCATGGCGTATCTCGAACGCTATTGGCTGTTGTATAGATCAGTCAAGCACTTTGACACGCTGTCACTCTGACTTCCTGTTTTAAAAGGAACTCACCAGCATATGGAATCATATCATGCAATCATAAACATGCTGTTTGTGACTATTCTGAGCAGACATAATACAATTTATTTTAAGTGCGTGTACACTTATTATTATTAATTAATAACACACACATACATTATATATATGTGGACAGCAGCACCACATATGAAAAGTGTTGCATAACATTAAAAGACAACAGCACAGCAAAATAGGAAGTACTCGAAATAGACAATAACTCATTGACATCGATCTCGCTTAGACATTTGTGAAGACTTTTAGCACCGAAAAAAAGTGTGTATATTGTAAGCTGGAATCTTTCAGGTGTATCAGGTAAGTGTTCTGGCTCAAGCAGGTAAATAGTGTGGACTCTGGAGGCCGTTTAGTGCAGCCACACCCAGGCAAAACAGCAACCTGTGCCCCACACACACACACACGTCATCTGCTGCTATACATGAGCTGCTGAATCACTGCTTCTTTTGTGTTTTATTCGGGAAACAAGGACAAATCTGGAGCAGGACCGGAGAGAAAACCCTACAATCCATGCACTCATAGACTCATCGGCACCCTGCTGACATTTCCTCTTCCTCTTTCTGTCTGTCTAGCCGTGATGTCATCTGCTTACTCAGGCTGTAATGATTTCTGCCAAGATTTATATGCACATCATGGACTGATTTGACCACTTTTAGTCATTTATCGGGGGTGAAGAGACGTACCTTTGGTCTGAGTGTCCAGAGGGTTTCATTTATGCAGTCATCTAGTCATCATCTCAGTTACACCCTGTACTACCTTCTGATAAGTAAGGAATAAAACACTCAGGGTTGTGCTGTTATAGGAAAGTAATCAGTGATGGAGTGGTGTGACGAAGCAGAGTTACTGTTAACACAACAAGGTTGATTATTTTCCTATGGCAGCCTGCCCTAGTGTGTTATTCCTCTTATACTAGAGTCATTTGTCAATGATGGTAAATATTTATTCATCAAAGAAAGAACATAGTTTCTATCCTTTTATAGTTACATTTAATGCTGTTAAACAAGTTTGTACGGAGGACTTGATTGAAACAGATTTTTTTGCTCATAAATCTGAACAAAACCGAAACTTGTTTACACGTTGATTTATAATTTTTTTCTGTGGTTAATGGGCAAGATGTATTATTATTATTATTATTATTATTATTATTATTATTATTATTTCAGTAGGTTTTGACCGACGTGACCTCCTGTGTGTCCCTGTGTCCTACACATACATTGTGTAACACAGCCAGTGGCCTCTAAAGCAGCCTGCTCAGCAGGTTTTTTTTTTTTTTTGGTAGGAATTTTGTAGGAAGTGTGTGTTGAGCTCCGCCCCGTGCATGCTAGCAACCACACACAGACACACACACACATGGACAAAGCTGAAGCTGTGAAATGCTTTAACACACTCGTATCTTTTACACATTAACGCAGGTGTGATTGGGATTGACTGAGAGTGGGCAGGACTTCGCGCTGCTCAGGCGCTAGACTAGGATCGAGAATCCCTTCTGCATTAACGCGAGAGTTGTAATGTTCTGCTCATGACCTTCAGGGTTCTGTGAATGGGAAAAGATTTAGGTCTGTGGTTCCAGGCGGTGTTTCTGGAGTACCAGTGATTGCTCTAGAAGCTTTTGCACGGGTTGGGACAGGGGTGACCCCAGTGGCATGTTTCTATTAGGGCTAGGCATTATGATGATATATCATTGATATTGTGATAAACCTTTCTGCGATATCTTGAGTATTATCAGTATTTTTTGTAACAGCTCCAAACTCTGATTGAAAGTAGCAGATTAGATGTTAAATTTTTGTGTGTCTTCTGTATATTTTGTGTGTCTTCTATATATTTTCTAAACCAGTGAATGAAAACACAGAAATGAAGCCACCACATGAGATCAGCCTGTGATACCTGTCCATAGTTGTTAGACCTTTCTATGGAGTTGTATTGAACATTATTGGAAAAGAATGATTTCTTTCTCTCTCTCTCTCTTGTCCTGTAAGCTTCATATCTAGCAGCATGCTCCTACCTGAATACGTGTAAAAAAACAAAAAGTGTCTGGGGAAGTAGTTCAGTATTTTAAACGGTTTAATGGTTAGCTGCGTATTTGAACACCTGTGTGCATCCCTAAACCAGAAACAGACTTCCGGCTTTGTATCAGTTGAATTTTCTGTCTTTTTATTGGTGTGGAATTAACAGTAATAATAAAGCGTTTTATTTATAGTGTGCTTTTCTGGACCCAAAACACTAAGATTAAAAAGTAAAAAGGAAGCAAGAAGATCAAAGCATAAAAAGAATAGAGATTAGTTACATGAAAACACACGTCAAAGCAATAGCACACAACATGTCAGATGATGATAGTAACAGTAACCATAACAGACTAGCATTGTTCATGAACAGATCGGTGCCATTACCCTGTGTTCACACTAATTGTCACTCACATTGCTTGTAGTTTGTCTCTTGTGGGCGTGCACTGTCTAGCGTTTTAATTCTAATGAGAAACTATAGTAGCCAAAATGCACAATGCACAATACACAATTTGTTTATGATTAATTGGTTTAAGTTACGTGCTCGTCTTCGTAAGCAATCTAACTGTACTAGCTACGTACACTACGTACACTCCCCAGAGGCTCCTATGATTTCTGCTACTTCCTTCCAAGCTTTAGTTTTCTCTATACTCTATATCTGTTGAGAGGTCATATATAACAGGATAAGACGAAACCACGGTTATATATAGGGGTGTAATGATACACTCCGGTCATGAATCGTTTCGATTCACAATACTGGCTTCATGATTCGATTTACTTCATTTCTCAGAATATTTTGAACAAAATTTAATTAAGAAAATGATGACTGAAAAGACTCCTTTTTATTTCTGAATCATAAACAATGCAAAATAATGTGCATTTTTGTTTGTATGCAACTAAATAATTCAAAAATGGCTACAAACAGAGGTTTAATATTGCAAACAAAATGTAGCACAGGTTCACCATATCTTAAAAATAAATAAATACATTTATAAATTCTCCCAAAAATTTGATTGAATAAACAAAGTTTTGGACCCAGTTAATTGAAAGATAATGAGCTCTGTAGCAGTGTAACTAGAGCTCCAAAGTCGCTAAACTGCCCAACTTCCATGACCTCTTTCTCAGGCCCCATAGATTGCAGCGGTGCGGGGCTGGTGCCGTTACAAAGCTAATGAAAAACTCTTTTTAACGGCTATAACGTGGTTGTGTAACCACATAACGTAAAATGCATATCAGTCGTTGTGATCCGGAGCTATCTATATATTTTAACTGTATGGGTTGCGCAGATTGGGACCTCTCGTGTTCAAACAGTACAATTGCTGTAGATGCATAATTAATATAAACTGCTTATATACACATTGGCAGATAACTTTTAAGCTTTTATTTGTTGAAAGATGAATCTGCCAATAGAATAAGAAAATTTAAACCTTGAAATGAGTAAAAGTATCTAAATCTTATATTTGGTTTATAATAATCTCATAATAAGAAACATTAGATAATTTGGACATATTCAAGATATTTTCACCAGCTAAGATCATTTTGTTCAATTTGGGGAAAAAACAAACTTTAATTGGAGAAAAAAGAGACCTGAATGACAAGTCATGCTTTTTATTCATTTCTAGTTACAATTAATGTTTTAGAACGTCCAGGAAAACAAGTTAGTTCACTTACGTAGCAGCTATAAGCTCTAAGCAGTCATTCCCTCACCAGCCTCTCTTTTTCACGCAAAGAGAACAAGCTCATCGTGTCCCTGAGAAACTGCTGTAGTCATTAATTGGTAATCAGTCATTAATTGTTAATTAATGATGAATTACACTCTTCTAACACACATCATAGCTCAAATGGTGTACTCTATATGTATGATATATCATGATATATTATTGACATGTGTAGTACACAGTTGCCTCCAACCGACTTTAAGAGGTTCTGAGCAGCAGGTGATCAGTTAAGAAGAATTTGGGGACAGACTTGTCCCGCAGCCATCCATAAATTTCCAGCTGAGCTGTCAGAGAAGAAAGAGACCTTGTAAATGATCTACAAGTCACTGTAGGTGCTGTGTTTTTTTTTTTTGTTTTTTTTTTTTAAATCGTGCAGGATTTTCATAGACTTTCTTCATTTGTATTCACTCTGTACGTTATTAGTTTAAGCAGAATGAATCTAATTTCTTTCCCTCCCAATTTTAGCTATAGACAAGTCACTGATATACGTGACCAGACATTGCTGTTAAATAAAACATCCTGAGTGATGGATAAAGCTGTACGATATGACAAAATAATATTAGCATAATATTGATATTGTGATAAATTATATCACAGTATGCTTTTCTGAGATTTTGTAGATATTATGATTTGTTTATACTTAAAATGTTTGAGGATTGATTTTTAAAATGTTTTCTTTTTTAGTAAATATTAAATTTTTTATGTATTTTCAGAAATATATAAAATATTTCATTTTTTAATAATAAAATTATTTTAACAATTGTTTATTTAATTTTATTATAAATTTGTGTATTCATACACAAATTGATTATTATTTATAACAAGATTTTTTAAATTGGAACACTACTGTATTGCTGGCAGTTTGTGAGCTTGGTACATATCGTGTATCGTAGAAATGCCTTTGAGAATCGTGATTATGATATTTTTGTCATATTGGACGCCCCTAGTGATTAGTCTCTTAGCTATTAGTTTTTGTAAAAGCTACACGTCTTCAGGAGCATTTAAAAAAGATCACGTGTTCTACTTTTATTCACCCAGCTCTCTAACTTTCAGCATCCTCACACGACTCGTATGCTTGCTCACACTGTCATCACGACAACCAGTGAGGATACTGGAGTAAATGTGACTCTGAATCGACACGACTGCAGGAAGTGAATCAAAGGACAGAGCTGTAGCGCTGCAGAAATGCTGTGTGTTCTGGAGATTTGGATGAAGAAGAAAAGAAAAGAAACTCTATATGTGATGTTAATCTAGTTGTTTATATAATTATGTATTCATTTATTTAGCACTGACCCTGTGTACTCCATGCTGGGGTGCATATATTTATATGCACAGTTGTTCAAGGTTTCTTTACTGTTCCTGACCCATGAGTGAATTAGTTTTAGAGGACGAAGCAAATAGTAAATAAACCAAAAGTATCGATTTCACTCTGATCCGGATTAAGCAAATGGAGCAATCACACACACACACACACACACAAATCTGACTTAAATTAATAAATAAATTGTGTCTTAGTGCCGCAGCTTGCATGAACACAAACATAATGAACACACAGAAACCTCAGTGACGGGTGTAGGTTGTTCTCAAAGCATCACTTATGTTTAACTCTAAACAACTAAACACAGGGCAGGTCTGGACTCAACATGACGCTCGTCAAAGGCGAATGCTTTCGATTTTTGGGCTGAAGGAGTAAAACGTTATCAGGACTGAGAGGAATATGAAGGCTCTATTCTCAGGAAGTCATCCTGCACTCTAAAACATGATTATTTAATGATAAACTTCCTCTTGAGTGAATTTTTCTGATTTTAAAGATTGAAGCTTTGTGGTTAATTTATCACAGAGACTGTCTTAGTACTTATATATATACACACACACACACACACACACACACACAAACACACACACACACATATATATATATATATATATATATATATATATATATATATATATATATATATATATATATATATATATATATATATATATATATATATATATATATATATATATATATATATATATATATATATATATATATATATATATATATATAACTGATCTGGGGAAGGGCTACAGATGAGCTTAGGTTGTGATGTCACAAAATGAGCTTCATGGCTTTGGACCAATCAAGTCCAATATGCAAATTATTAGAGGATGACTTTGTGGTAACTGAAGAGCAACTAAATTTTAATTGATATGGTATATGGACAGGTTTAGCTGCTGTTAAATAAATCAATGAGAAAATGACAATGCAAATGCAGCTGTAGCTTTAAGTTTTCCGATAATTCTCAATAATATGACAAGCTGAGTTTTTTTTTATTTTTGTCTGATTAAATTAGAGAGAGAGAAAAGAGAGGTTGGTGAGGAAAAGCCTTTATAGCTGCTGTAACATAAGTGAGAACAGGAACTAAGTTGTTTTACAGACATACCACAACATTAAGTGTAACTATAAATGGATAAAAAGTATGACATGTCGTACTTTGGGATGTGCTGTTATAGGAAAATAATCAACTTTGTGGCGGTAACAGAAAATATTCATGAAATGTTCATGTTGTATAAGTTCGCAGTCCTGGCTGTTTGGTTTCCTCAATAGCCAATTGTGTGTGTGTGTGTGTGTGTGTGTGTGTAAGTAACGGTTATGTCATCCTTTGATTTCATGGTGTGACGCAGTGTGTTTTTGGTCACAGGCGCACGCACACTGCATGAGTAACGTGTGTGTGAGACAGAGTGCTGGTTGTGATGGCAGCATGGCATCCCTGAGGAGCTGCTCTGTGTGTGTGTGTGTGTGTGTGTGTCTCACAATGACACTGGTCTCTTTCAGTAGGCTTTCTCCTTGAGATAAAAACTTAACCACAGCAGTCAGTACAGCAGAGCTGTCGAAAATTGTGATGGTCGAGATGCACCGTTTGCTAACCGTGAACTTGGTTGAATGACATGCTGAGTGTGAAATCTAAATCTTTTGCTCACACACACTTAGCACTGCGCCAGTTGCATTAATAGTGTGATGAAGCAGTGTTACTGTTACTACAGCACAAAAAAAATTATTTCCCTTTACTTTACAAAGTGCTGACGCTGGAGACTCCTTCCATCAATTTTAAATAAACATCATCTTACAGAAAACTTCACCATATCAACAATCACACACCATGTTAATCAGTTTATGAGGATCGTCCGCCGTACAAGTCACCTGTAAATGAGCTGTTACTATAGAAACGATAATGTATTAAAATATTATTAATATGAACCTGTGATTTGGAGCTGAACTACTGTCAGAGCTGCTGTTATAGAAAATTAATCAACCAGCAGAATCCAGAATTCAGCAGCGCTGTGGTCTAAAAAATATCATCTGTTTATTTTTTTTTGACAAAGATATACAGCTAGTAAAATTTAAAGGCACATAGTAGAGATTTTGCTAGCTTTTTAGCCACACGACACACAATTACTTCCTGGCTTTGAAATCGGTTAGCTGATAGGATCTGTTTTTTAGTTACACCAGACAACATGTCATGACTAGCGTGGTAAAGCAGGACCAGAAAGTAAACATACAGTGCCTTAAAGGAAGAATCAGTGCAGATATTGTTGTTGTTTTTTTCCACAGCTGGTGGTGGTGTGATTCTTCTTCAGGATTTGTTTAAGTGTTTCTGGAGCCCCGGGCGTGGTTATTGTGTTACCCATAATACCCTGTTTATTTACTGTAACGTGTATCTTTCATTTCTAATAAATTATATTTTTCACTGCTAGCAACAGTGCACTAGCTAACATGAAATCTGATAGAATTTTTTTATCACATTCAAAAAGTTTATAATTTCCATTGCTAATGCTAACCAGCTGGCTAAGATGAACTAACTTGACAGGATTTCTGAGAGGAAATTTCTGCAACTGTTCATAATCTTACTAGCCAATTTTATCTTGCTAGCTAACGTGAGCTAACCTGACAAGATTTCTGAGAGGATTTGTAATAATCTTTATAATCTCCTTTGCTAAAGCTAGTCAGCTAACTAACATGAGCTGATATGACAGGATTTCTGAGAGGATTTTTGTCACATTCTTAAATCTTTATAATTTTCCCTGCAGAAGTTATTTAGCCAAGGAAATAGCAGGATTTATCATTTCTGAGAAGATTTCTTGGTCACATTTTTTTTGGTCACATTTTTAAGTCTTTATTATTTCCATTGCTAATGCTAAACAGCTGGCTAAGATGAACTAACTTGACAGGTTTTCTGAGAGGAAAATTTTGTAACTGCATAATCATCATCTTACTTGCTAATATATATCCATCTAGCTAACATGAGCTAATATGACAGGATATCAGAGAGGATTTGTCACATTGTTAAGTCTTTATCATCTCCATTGCTACTGCTAGTCAGCTAACTAAAATGAGCTAACCTGACAGGATTTATCATTTCTGAAAAGATTTCCTTGTCATATTCATAGATTTTTGTCACATTCTTAAATCTTCATAAGCTCTGTTGCTAATGCTAACCAAGTGGCTAACATGAACTAACTTGACAGGATTTCTGAGAGGAAATGTCCAGAACCCAGAACTTACTTGCTAATTCTATCCAGCTAACATTAGCTAATATATCAGGATTCCTGAGAGGAATTTTGTCACATTTTTAAATCTTTATAGTCTCCTTTGCTAAAGCTAGTCAGCTAACTGACATGAGCTAAGGATATCGGAGAGAAATTTTGAGTCCTAGTCATAAATTCTCATAATGCTACATGCTAAATCAGTCTGTTCAGCTAAGTAAACAATTAATATATGGAAGCCTTCTCAGTAAAACCTCCATAACACATGGAATGTTCAAACAACATTGTGACAAGATCGTAAATGGGAAATATTGTGCTGTAAATCCGTGGCAAATGATGGCAGTAAAACTGGACTTGATTCCTGGCATGTGTGCTGGATGTGTTGTTCTGTGTCCATAAAGAGCTGCTCTGTGTGTGTGTATGTGTGTGTGTGTTTGTGTGAGAGAGAGACTCTGCTGTGACTCAGCGGTGGAAAAATAATGTCTTCCCAGAAAGGGGTGTGTGCAAAAGAGTGAGATGGACTGAAAGTGAAAGAGAGAGAGAGAGAGAGAAGGAGGAGACAAAATGACAAGGTGTAATACAAGTAGTACGAGTAGTAGTGTTGTTACGGTGTTATGGTTTCACGGTTAGTCACGGTGTGTGATCAGACAATTACCTCGCTGTTCATCTTTTTCTAAAGGTCCTCACTCCAGTGGTTCTCATCACTGTTGTGTCCGGCTGTGACTCCAGAAAAATGTCCCAACCCCCTGTCCCAACCCCAAAGACATGCGACAGCAACCTCCGTTTCTCTGCGCAGAGGACACACATGACTGCACCATAACAATTTGGCTGTGTTGAATCCGTGAGGCAGTTTTAAAGAACACAAAATCGACAGATATCACTCGCAGCACATTTGCTTAAATAACACGAACACAGCCGTCAGACTGAATATGGGGAAAAAAGCTTAATCTCTCGCATATACAGAACTTACTTTCTGATGTCGTTGTAAAATATTTGCAGCAATTTCAAAGTTTACTGAGACTGGTTAAGTTTAAATTTTAACCTGTTTAATTGTCATGATGAAGGTCTACACTATGTATGTGATTTAGTGCAATTGCGACACAGAGGTAGAGAGAAATCCACACATTTCAAATTTCCTCTGCGTTTGTTTAAAACAAATTCCTTGATTATAATTTAAATTGATTTTTGGGAACAGGGAACACTCATTAAATTAGTCCTAGAGGAGAAAGTAACGAGATGTTAAACGTTTTCTTCCTCGCAGTTTTGGTTTGCAATAAATTATTGAAAAAAAAATGCTGAATGATATTTTTAACCCATTAATCGATTATTTGTCGAAAATTCACATAAATAATCAACTATCAAAATATATTGTTTTGAGGCTCGAGTATCTCTGCTGTCTAGCATGTAACTTTGACGGCTATATATAATATACAAAACATGCACTGATGGATGGAGAAGTAAAAAAAAAAATGGCAAGTTTGAAAGCAGCCATGTTTGTGGTATGTGGCGTGGATACAGCAACTCGTAGCAACTATCCTCTAAAAACCACGATTAGAGAAGCACAACAACAGAAAGACAGGCACGAAACCTGCAAAAGAACCTCAAAAATACCGGAAAAGAACTACACTGATCAAAACTTTTACTTTATTTAGTGCTCAAACATGCATCAGTGGGTGGTAAATATACAATACACATAGAACAGGGGTATTAAAGTTAGAAATTTTCACAGTATGATAACCGAGTCTGAAAATATCATGGTATCGTGATGTTAATCAGCCATTTAAAAATATACAAAACTTATTACGAGTCTTTGTACAAAAGTCTCTTTGCACTTCCTTATGTATACAGTATATAAGAGAAACAAAAAGATCAAATCCTCTTATTGTTCTTCTTCCTTGGAAAGATGGTTTTCAGAATGTTTTTTCCGTAAAGTCTCTTGCACTGTAAACTAGTATTTATCACGTTGTCGTTATAAGCTGATAGAGAGAGTGGCTATGATGGAAGCTATACTCTGAGGCAAAATAATAATAATAATAATAATAATAATAATAATGATAATAATAATAATAATAATAATAATAATAATTTAACTAGTGTGGCAGTGTTGCTTAGCCAAAATTAGGCCATTGTTTGGTTTAGCATTGATCGGTCAGCAGTGCTATGAGTTTGATAGCCATAGTGTATGATAAAGTTACGAACATTTTAGGAGTGGCAGCAGAGTTAGCAATGTAACATAACGAATTAAACACAGCCAAAGGGTTTTCAGTGCTGTCGCATCCCTGTGATGAGAAATAGAGGTTGCTGTAGTGCAATTTAGGGCGAGTCTAAAGAGACATGGGTGGTAAAATTTTTGTTGCAGCTGGACACAAAAGAAATGAAATCCTCTGGAGTAAGGAACTTGATCGAGGAAAAAAAAAATGAACAGGTTTACGGTAATAGACGGAAATGAATTTAATCAGGATTTCGAAAAAGTCAATGGCAAGGTAACTGTAACCATGACACCGTAACTCCCCTAATGTGGAATTTAATTAAGCTGAACAAACAAAGGCCAGAGAGGGTGAAATTCCCAATCCCAATTCCTAGCAGCTTTAAACAAATAATGGGTTTATTTTTAGGCCAATCTCTTTGTTCTGAATTGAAGCTAACGTTGATCTCACTGTAGGCTGTTAATCAGTAACCGTGTTCACTTCGTCGTGACCTTCTCACTCACTGAACAAAGCGAGGCCTACTTGTTGGCTGTTTATGGCGAGGTTGATGTCATCTTTCCTCAGAGTGTGGTGTTCTTATTTTCATATCTCGCTCTGCAGCCTGGTTCGGGTGTGGCCACTGTGTAATCCTCTGTGGGCGGAGACTGTGGCCAGAGATCTCCCTCCTGATTGGTGCCCTCGTGATTGTTCAGGATTATTAGCGTATTGGAGCGTAGTTTCTCTAAAACGTGCTGTTGTGTTTGGATACAGAGAGGAAAAAGAGGTCGAGGTTTGTGGTTTTTCCGCCCTTATTGATAGAAGCCCATGCTGAGCAGCTCAGGACGGCGGAGAGAGGAAGCGAGTGGAGCTGTCGGTGTCTTTTCCGCTTCAGTCTGTCTCTCCGTCTGATCCTGCTCCACTTTTTTGCTTGTGCATTCATAATACATGAGATGATAAACAATCTGCTCAGCCTCGTCTATCATTTACAGACCATGAATAATGGACATGAACCCACCCTGCCTTTTTTCCCTGGAAATAAGTGTGTGTGTTCCTCTCTCTGTGTGTTCCTCTCTCTGTGTGTTCCTCTCTCTGTGTGTACCTCTCTCTGTGTCTCTCTCTGTGTCTCTCTCTCTCTCACTCTCTCTTAGTGTGTGTCTCTGTCTCTATATGTGTGTGTGTGTGTGTGTGTCTGTCTCTCTCTCTCTCTCTCTCTGTGTGTGTGTCTCTCTTTCTTCCTCTCTCTCTCTCTCTCTCTCTCTCTCTGTGTCTCTTTCTCTATGTGTCTCTCTCTGTTTGTGTGTGTCTCTCTCTCTCTCTCTCTCTCTCTCTCTCTCTGTCTCTTTCTCTATGTGTCTCTCTCTGTTTGTGTGTGTGTGTGCATGTGTGTGGGAGAGAGAGAGGGAGAGAGAGAGATGAGATGAGATGTCCGGTCCAGTAAGAGGGCAGCAGTGCAGTGTAACAGGAGAGACATGGGTCAGTGAGAGACTGGACACACACACACACACCCCCTGTTTTCTAGCAGGCTTCTTGTGTGTATATGAGGCCTGAGACGTGTGTGTTTTACATTATTTGTGCTGAGTGATGTCAGTGAAATGTGGGTGTGGCCAGCAGTGTGATGCTGTGATAAAGACCAGATGTATTTCAGCAGCTCAGAAGAACAGAACAAGCACTATAACACAGAATACACACCGGATGTGATGCGCAAGTGACACGTCTGTGTGGCAAAAGTGTGAAAACAAATCTACAGTCCACGACACTCACTCAAAACATGACGAGACCAACAGCACGCGTGTGCTTATGTTACAGCTTTTAATACTGTAATTAGTGTTCCGTCTGTTTAATCACTTTGCTCTTTAACTACAACTGGAAATTCACATTTCAGCTTGTAATCAGTGTTTGGAGAAAGAGACACTTGTTTTACTGGAAATAGCTTGTGAAAATGCTAAAGGCAAAAAAAAACAGACGTCTCTCAAAGCCACGGTTATTGTACCATTATTCGTTAGTAAACATCTGCTGACGTAATGAATCAGAGCCATCTCTATGTATATATGATCTAGACTCGTCCTTGTCTTTCTGCTCCTCGGTCCGTGGCTCCCCCGCGGCTGAGATATGTCCTCGTTTCCATGTAGCACAGAGTCGACGTGACGCAGCGCTGCTGTGTGTCAGACGTCCACCTGGTTTGATCAAGTGCTAATTGGAAAACTGCTGGAATCCTCACACTGTCTCTGGGAGCGAAAAGGCAGAGATTGGATTTGATGGTTTCAGTGAGACCCTGCGGGAGGAGATTTTTTACACGCTGTCATGATGCAGGCTGATCGCTGAAGAGTTTGGCAGGCTGGTGTCAGGAGACACACACACACACACACAACACTGCTCTCCATACAGCCTGCTTTATAACTAATTCATGCAAGTGGCAGGATGCCATCTGTCTGTGGTGTGTATGTACATATGGTGTGTGTGTGTGTGTTTGTGTGTTTGTCTTTATAGTGACAGAGATGCTCATGAGACAATAAAACTGACTGCTCTTGTCTGTTTTCCCTCCAAGAATATTTTGATGCTCAAGGGACAGAAAATCAAACCTAATTTCTGAGTGACTGTCACACACTGCTCATTACTCTCTGTTTTGTCTGTCTGTCTGTCTGTCTGTCTGCCCCAGCCTATCTGTCTGTGTCTCAGCCTCTCTTTTTGTCTGCCTTTTTCTCTTTGCCTGTTTGTCTCTATCTGTGTGTTTTTCTCTTTTCCTGTCTGTTTACCCCAGCCTCTCTGTCTGTCTGTCTTTTCCTGTCTGTCTGTCTTTGTCTGTCTAGCATCTCTTACTTGTCTGTCTGTCCATCTGTCTCTTTTCCTGCCTGTTTGCTTTTTAAATCAAACTTTATTGCCCCGCCCTCTCTATCTGTCTGTCAGTCTGTATGTTTGTCTAGCCTCTCTTTTTGTCAGTCTGTCTGTCTGCCTTTGCCTGTCTGTCTTTCTGCCTGAGTCTCTATATCTGTCTGTTTTTCCAGCCTCTCTTTTTGCCAGTCTGTCTGTCTCTCTTTTTCCTGTCTATTTGCCCCACCTACTCTGCCTGTCTGTCTCTCCATCTCCATGTCTGTCTACCTGTCTGTCTACCTGTCCATCTGTTTTTGTCTGTCCTTTCTTTTCTTTTCAGTCCTTCTCTCTCTTCCTCAGTTCAGCTGAGCGTTGCTTTCTTGCATACTGAAATTCTCTCTTGGTCTCTGCAGGGATTTTCTCCCTCGCGGTTCAGGAATTGTCACTCGCAGGCCTCTTGTTCTGCAGCTAATCAACAACAAAGCAGGTGAGTGTGTTTTCTCAGATAAACTACACACAACCAGCACACACACTCACACACACTCACAGACACACAGACACAGCTCACAGCCCTGAGTCTAACAAGAATGTTGTGTGTGTGTGTTTAGAGTATGCGGAGTTCCTGCACTGTAAAGGGAAGAAGTTTGTGGACTTTGATGAGGTTCGGACGGAGATCGAGGCCGAGACGGACAGGATCACGGGCTCGAATAAAGGAATCTCCCCCATTCCCATCAACCTGAGAGTCTACTCACCTAATGGTATCACACACACACACACACACACACACACACACACACACACACACACACACAAACACCTCTTTCTATAACCTACAAGGAAACCTCACTGTTCTATAAAATATCATCCTCTCTCTCTCTCTCTCTCTCTCTCTATTCCTCAGTGTTGAATCTGACCCTCATCGACCTGCCAGGGATGACCAAGGTTGCCGTGGGCGACCAGCCGCCAGACATCGAGCACCAGATCCGAGACATGCTCTTGCAGTTCATCACTAAAGACAGCTGCCTGATCCTGGCAGTCACACCGGCTAACACCGACCTGGCCAACTCCGATGCTCTCAAGATTGCCAAGGAGGTGGACCCTCAGGGTAGGGTGTGCTTTCCTTATAGGAATATAATCATCGATGAGGTAGTGTGATGACCAATCAGAACCGAGAATTCAACTGCGCTGTAGTATAAACCTCTTTACTTATTGGGAAACAATCCTCAAAAATTCATCTTGCCGTTTTTTGTGCAGCGGAGGTGCAGGAACGACATGTAAATGTGAACATGTGTGTGTTTGTGCAGGTCTGCGCACTATCGGCGTGATCACTAAGCTGGACCTGATGGACGAGGGAACAGACGCTCGAGACATCCTGGAGAACAAGTTGCTCCCGCTGCGCAGAGGTGGGGCTCGTGTACAGGTACAGCAAACACACTCAAACGCAGCAGTCGTAGTCTAACAGCGTGTGTGTGTTCCAGGCTACATCGGCGTGGTGAACCGCAGTCAGAAGGACATCGATGGCAGGAAGGACATCCGCGCTGCTCTGGCTGCCGAGAGGAAGTTCTTCCTTTCTCATCCTGCTTACAGACACATCGCTGAGCGAATGGGAACGCCGCATCTGCAGAAGACCCTCAACCAGGTTCACCACAGCGTTCCTGACTCCGCCCACCAACACCCTGTCTAATCTACCACTATCTACTTTCCTATATCTTTTTTATCCTCTCACAGCTCTGGTCAAATGTTTATGCATATTCCCAGGCAATATGGAGTAAAATATTTGTATGATGTAGCCTCATCATACATCATCCTGAAATGTATAAATACAAAATATAAATACTCATCATCCAGAAATACATATATATATATACAATACAAAAAGAAACAAAAGAAGGCTCTGCAGTGAGTCTAAACAAGTCATTCTCTGGGTATAAACCTATAAAACAAACAATAAGATCCACAGCATTTTTGTGGGATATAAATATAAAAAGCACATATTTTAATGGGCTATAGGGTAAAAAAATCAGAATCTGTATTATTTATAGAAATGTATTTTTAGAAATCTGGAAACACACATGAGTGTTATATACAGAGGTGGGCGAATAAGTAGCCTGGACATCCGAGACAAGCAGATTTCCTTTCTGGACTACAATTTTTTTTTTTTTATATATATATGTAATTGCCTGGTGGATAAGTAGGAAAATAAACCTTACTCCTTATCGACTTTCGCAAAACAAAATCTGATATGTAAGCAACTTGATGATGTAACTACAGCACCTTCTACTCCTTCCGAATCCCTCCCACATCAGCTAAGATGTGAGCTAGCTTTTGGTAGAATGACAGATTAGTTAGCATGAACGAATGACAGCAGATTTTTTTTTCAGAATCAGGAACATGCAGGTATGCGGAAAATGCTGCCGAAGCTGAGAAAAGCCGTTATATAAGTCTCCTGCTGGGACAATGCGCACTCACTTCGCAGTTAAACATGTTAAGAGAAGATAATTGTGCTAGTCAGGCTTGAGTAATATCTTTTAAATGTGATACGAGAACAGAATATGACAGCTCGTAGCTGAAACTGTGGTCCACGACTTGCTGACTTTTAATCGAGGATGCAAACACGATGTATTCCATTAGGAACTTTGTGAGAAGATAATAATCATAAACTCGTTCTTTTAACTAGCTGACTAGTCCACCATACCTTATTAAATTATGTTAGCAGTTAGGTTTCCATGCAACACTGGAGCTTTTACTTCTTTGTGAGCTAGCTAATTTGTTTAGCCCGATATAGGTTTCATGTCCTCTAAAAACAAAACCGTCTCTCCTCGTGTTCTGTCTCGCAGCAATTGACTAACCACATCCGGGACACGTTGCCTGGTTTACGCAGTAAGTTGCAGTCGCAGCTCCTGTCTCTGGAGAAAGAGGTGGAGGAGTACAAGAACTTCCGTCCTGACGACCCCACACGCAAGACCAAGGCTCTGCTGCAGTGAGTGATGTTCCCTTTCACCGCCTCTCTAAACGGCTCTCAATAAACACTTGTTGTATCTATGCTCCAGAATTATCAATAAAAAAATTATCACATTTTCAGTACATTGCCTCGATTAAAATCAGCCATCATGAGTTTCGTAACAATCATTTCTTAATTTTTGGTTTTTGTTTCATATGCTATAAAATAAAAAGGCACAAAGAATAATCCTGCAATACATTTTTTATTACATCCTCTTGTTATTTTATAACACGAGTCATATTTTTAAATTCGGAGTCTCCGAATAAAGAGTTTAAACAATAATTCAGGTGGAAGAAACAACAGTTGCTGCCTTAAATCACACATGGACACATAATTTCTCAGAAATGCCCCTACAATAAAATAATAAATAATTAGATCTGGTTCCTGAAGACCAAATGACTTTTTTTAATTCATAAAAAAAAGATTTTCACCATTTATAAGAAGATACCTTGTCTAATACTCTAGTAAATTCAGTGTCAGTATGTAAGTGTACCAGTGGAAATGTGGTCAGTGTGAGTGCTTTAGCCACATTAGCCTTGGAATTGAATTCTGGATTCTGATTGGTCAGAAGGTGTTGATTCATTTTCTGTAACAGCAGCTTTGCGCTCGTTCTGATATGTTATCGTTTCTATAGCAACAACTTACACAGGCGAATTGTACGACGGACGCTCCAAATAAACAGATTCTCAAAATTGTGTAATCGATGATATGGTGAAGTTTTCTGTAAGGTTTATATAACATGCATGGAAGGAGTCTCCAGTGTCAGTGCTGTGTAACAGTCAGAGGTGAAGCTGGAACTTGAAGTTTTCCGACATCTTCAGTACAGAGGAGTTTATGCTTTACAGTTTCTCGGTAACATGACAAGCTGCGGTTTTTGTCTTATTAACGTCAAGACAGAGAAGAAGAGAGGCTGGTGAGGGAACGAGTATTTATAGCTGCTATAATGTAAATAAGAACAGGAACTTGTTTTGCGGATGTTCCACATTGAATGTAACTATAAATAGATTCAAAAAGTATGTTGTGTCGTATTTTGATTAATAAAAATTGTAGTTGTTGACAAATTCCTGTGGTGTGAGCGGAATAAAACACTTCAGAACATGCTGTAGGAAATTAATCAACTTTGGGATGCTAGCAGTAACTCCAGTATCACTGATTATTTGCCTTACATAGTTAATAGTATTAAGTGGATGAACGAATAAACATCTGTATGGGTATTCGTGTGTGTGTGTGTGTGTGTGTGTGTGTGTGGTCATCAGGATGGTGCAGCAGTTCGGCGTGGACTTTGAGAAGTGTATCGAGGGCTCAGGAGATCAGGTGGACACGGTGGAGCTGTCTGGAGGCGCCAGGATTAACCGCATCTTCCACGAGCGCTTCCCTTTCGAGCTGGTCAAGGTGAACCTCACACACACACACACACACACACACTCTTCCTCACATCCCTACAGCTTCACACTGACTGACTGACTCCTTCTTTTCATTTCTGTCGTGTCTCTGTGTTTATCAGATTGTGTTTGATGAGAAGGAGCTGCGGCGAGAAATCAGTCACGCCATTAAGAACGTCCACGGTGTCAGGCAAGTGGAGCTTCACTGAGACCTCCTGCAGCTGGAACACCGTCTTCTCTCTATAACACACCACACACACGTGTGCGCACGCGCACACACACAAACACACACACACACACTAACTATGTAGAATATAACATACAGTGGTTATGCTAATCACATGATAGAACCACAGGAGTTTCAGCCACATAAAAAAGCATGACTTCAATAATGTAACACACACACACACACATACACACAGGCATGCACATAAAGTCACGTACAAACACTCACCCACACAGACATACAGACACTTGTGCACATAGACACTCAGACCCAGACTTTCACACACACAGACATACAGACACTTGTGCACATAGACACTCGCACACGGACACTCACACACAGATATATAGTCACTAACACACAGACAATTGCGCACACACACACACCCACACACACACACAAACACACACACACTGTTTCACTATTAATCTGTTTGTCCCTGTGTGTGTTTACGAGGATTTAAACTGTCGACTCAGCTCTTTCCCATAGATTCAGATACACACAGTCTGCTGCTCGGCCTTGTATGTACTGTACTGACAACCTGTTTCATTTTTCCTTCTTTCTCTCTCTCTCTCTCTCTGTCTCTCTCTCTCTCTCTCTCTCTTTACTTTCTACACTTCTCGCTTTCCTCTCACTCTCACTTCATCTCCCTGGTTTGCTCGTCACCTTTTTGTCTTGTGTTGTCACTTGTCATTTTTGACTGACTGTTGTTTCTCTTTTTAATTCTTTGGTTTTGAGCTTCTTCCCTGTCACTGTCTGCATGTCACTACTTTTTTCCCCCTCTTCCTCCATGCTCTTATTGTTATTTTACCTGTCTGTCTATATGTTTTTTGTCACCCCATCTGTCTGTCTGTCTGTCTCCCCCACACCCCTGTATGTTCTCAGAACTGGCCTGTTCACCCCCGACCTGGCGTTTGAAGCCATCGTGAAAAAGCAGATCATAAAGCTGAAAGAGCCCTGTCTCAAATGTATCGATCTGGTGATTCAGGAGCTCATCAACACGGTCAGGCAGTGCACCAACAAGGTACTGCGCTGCTGCCTGGCCCCTACACAGGGGGGCGTTCAGTCGGCGAGAGGGGGCGGGGTCACACCGGCCTCGCAGCACGCCGCAAAAACTGCTCTCATTACGCTTTCATTCATCTAAATCACAGAAAGTGAAATGAGAGGAGTCCAGATTTGTTATGAAATGTTACCAAATAAAACTTTAAAGTCCCCCTGAACTCAAAAACATCATGTTTAAATAATGCACTCCTCACAGAGTAGTATGAGGTCAATATTTTTCTATTTAAAATAGAGAATTTCTTTAATTTTTTAAATGAAATAAGCTAGCTAATAACAGGAAGTACATACAGCTGGATTAGCTATGCTAACTAGTAAGCTAGTTAATGCTAGCTCAGTGCAGAGTTTAGGTAGCTGGTTGGTTAGATACTGATATTTAACTATTATATTGTGTAAATAAAGGCAGTAAATAAATACATTTAAGCAGGAAGCTGGGGGCTGAGAAAGTGAAAATAATAAAGGATGGTCAGGTTTGTGATAATCAACTTGGAGATTTCAGTTTTTTTGTGTTTAAACGTGTGGTTTCACTGCGTTATTTTTGAGTCGACATGTTCAGGGGCACTTTAAGTTAAACATTAACAGTCTCACACCACTGGGTTTGTAATTAAATATTTAAACAGCCCAGTGTAATAAGACTCTGGTGGAACATTAGCGTGTGTATCGCGTGCCGGAGCGACCCCCCAGCCTGCCGGCCGCCCTGTGTGCGGGTTCAGCTGTCGTGTGTTGAGGTTTTGTGCTGGTCTTGTGCAGCGGAGACGAACGGACACGGGATCCCGCTCGTCTCAGGTCCAAAAGGAGCAAACTGCATGGCCGATCAACTTCCACTGAGCCGAAACTGCAGCCACTGCAGCCAGGCGTTACATTCCAGCACTGTTTTTAATGCGCCCTCATCGACTTCCCCTCGATTATACTTCACACGAGGGGATTTCCTTGAAGTTTCCTTCGAACAATGCGCTGTGAAGTCAAGGTTTAAGATTGGATTTGATGTTGATGTTATTGTTGTCGTCATGCACGTTTTGAAGTAAAAACAGAAGAGGAATTGGTGGTGTTGCAAAAAATACACTGAAATATTAATACACTGAAATATTGCACGTCCATCAAATAGTGATCTTTGAATAAAAATGTGTCTTTTTACATTTATAAAGATAAAATACATAATATTTGCAAACTAGGTAGCTTGCTATGTAGCCTTCTGAGTGCCTGTCTAGCAGAATACAGGTAGTCAAGTGAGCAGCGGTTAGCTTCATGTATAGGTAGTAGAACATGTATAGTCAGAGGTACAAGTATAGTAGTATAGTAGAAATCAAATGTGTAATCAGTAAGGAATAAAAATTGGGGATCTTTTGTCATTGGAAAATAATCAAGGACGGAGTGGGGTGATGATGCGGAGTTAATGTTGCAATCCCAAACTTGATTATTTATCTATAACAGAACATCTCTGAACAAGTGTTTTATTCCTCTTATACCACAACAATTTTCCAATGATTAGTCTTAGTTTTTATCTGTTTATAGTTACATTTAATGTTATGGAACGTCCACAAAACAAGTTGGTTCCTGTTGTCACTTACGTTATAGCAGCTATAAAGAGTCGTTCCCTCACCAGCCGCTCTTTTATTATCTCTCTCATGATGTTAATAAGACAAAAGACGCAGCTTGTCAAGTTAACAAGAAACGTTAAATGTAAAACTGTCTGTCCTGAAAATGTCCATAAACTTAGATACAGACTGTTAGAAAGTGAAACATGCTTGATGATAGATGGAGGAAGAGATTGAAGTGGAGCCGTAGTGAGAAATCATTCTTCATAAAAAATTTTTTGAAAAAAAAAAAGAAAAAAAAAGGAATTTGGTTTTGATTGACACTGGTGAATTCATGAAGAGTTCACAAGATAAACAAAGCGTTTTCTTTCAGATGTTTTAAGACTCCTTCTAATGAGCCACTTTATTTATTTATTTATTTATTTATTTATTTATTTAGTTCGTTTTTGATCACAGTGTGTCCTGTGCAGTCTGCGTATAGTCGTAGTGTGTATTGACTTCATCGCATTCTGAGGCTCTAACTACCGTCACTTGATCTTAAGTGTTGAACTATAAAGCAGCTGTTAAGATGGTGAAATGGTTGATGAGGGCTCGTTAAAAGCAGTGTTGTAACGCAGGGCGGGTGTTTGGCTCGACCCTGCCGGGAGGGTGTGGTGGATTACAGAGGGATTTATGGGTAATTCAGCTAGGAGTGAGGATGTGGAAACCGCGGCCTGCCTCTTTTTGGACTGGTATAAGTGTCTGTCTGTAGATTACTGATTAATAACTAACTAAATTTTCTTCTTCTTCTTCTTCTTCTGTTTTTTTTTTTTCCTCCCTACCTTGTGCTCTCGCCTTTTCTCTCTCCCCTACGACGCAACCCCTTCTCTCTTTCCCGAACGCGCTCTCAGAACGGGGCTGTTCACCCCTGACCTGGCCTTCGAGGCCATCGTGAAAAAGCAGATCCTCAAACTGAAAGCGCCCAGTCTGAAGTGCGTGGACATGGTGGTGAACGAGCTCACTACGCTCGTCAGGAAGTGTGCCGACAAGGTAAACCAGGAGGGGAGCGAAAAATGAAACACGATCTCGTCCCTCGTCCCCTTCCTCCTGGTCGTGTTCACATTCCTCTACGCTTGGTTCCTCCACCCTATCAGCCGATCAGCACCTGTTTGTCTGAGACCAGCCCTTCTTCCACACAACCTCGCTTGTCCACGCCCGTCCTCCATGTTCGCACTGTCCATGTCAGGTCATGTCTGTCCATCATGTGGTCCATGAACCCTGCTCAGTCGCATTCTCAGCCCTGATTTCTCTGGAAACGCACCATTCGTGCTTCCTGTTCCTGCTTCAGCAGTCTGATAGGCTTCCATTTGTTCATGCTTTTTCCAAACCTCTCGTTAGCCTCATGCATATGAAGCTGAAATTAGCTCCAGCACAACTCCGTTTTCACCCGGTCTTTTTTTTTTTTTTTTTTTTTTTTTGGGGGGGGATTATCCAGATTAAAACTGCAGATGTAAATGCACCAAGGTGGATTCAAATCTGATTTAAATCTAATATCATTTCGGCATTTCAGAGATGCATTTACTCAGATATATTATGAACAGAAATAAAACCTTTGGGGACGTGCTGTCATCAGACAATAATCAACAACAGCGTGGTGTGATGAAGCAGAGTTACTGTTGCCACCCTGAAGTTGATTATTTTCCAACAACAGCACAAAGTGTTTTATTCCTCTCGTACCACAGCGGTTTGCTCAAAAAGTTTTTATCAATTAATAAATGAAACATCATTCTTTTTATCCATTTATAGTTACATTTAATGTTATGAAACATCATCAAAACAAGTTCCTGTTCTCAGTTATGTTATAGCAGCTGTAAACAGTTGTTCCCTCACCGCCTCTATCTTTTTTTCTCTCTCTTTAAGCGTAAATTCCTCTGTCCTGAAGATGGCAGAAAACTTAAAGTTACAGCTGTACAGCTGACACTGGAGACTCCTTCCATAAAATGTTAAAGTGCCATCTCCTCACATAGAACTTCACAATATCAACGATTCCACGTGCTTTTAAATCTGTTTATGTGGAGCGTCCTCCGTACAAGTCACTGTCCAACTTCTGACCAATCAGAATCCAGAATTCTCTCCCCAAGTCACATCTGACCACCAAAACGTATGTAATGTTAGAGCTCTGACTCAAAGCAAGCAACAGATAAGTGAGATACGCGTCCCAAGGATTTTTTTTTTTTCGTAATTTATTTTTAGGCCTAAGTTAACTGCTTTAACCAAAACAGTGATTAAAAACAACAAAGCCACACAATGAAGATGAGAACGCAGCAGCATGTATTATAAATGATACCAAATAAACAATAAGAAAAAGAGTAAAAGCAAATAAATAGAAACAAGCAAGAGGAAGGAAAAATAGACGAGAGCTTCATTAGCCACATTGTTCTTTCTTTTTTTTGTTTTAGAGGTGTGGAGAACTATATAGTGATCTTTGAATAACATGGCTAATAATAATAACAATAATAATAATAATAATAATAATAGTACCAGCATGGCTTCTACTTCAGTAACCTGTAAAGAGAAGAGCATGCACAAACACCAAAATGAGGCGTCCCTCATGGTCCTGAGGGAATTACAAACATCTTGGGTTATCTCTGTTTTTGATGCGCCGACAGTCTTTAACCTAAAGCAAGGAACAACACGGGAACTTGATGGTTAGAGAGGGTTAAAAAGATACCAGGAACAATCTAGATTCATAAAACCACTGGGTGTAAACAAAGTCAATAATAATCCCAGCATGCCACTTGTTTAGCTGTGGTGGTGGAGGAATGAGGGCCATCTGCCCCCTTGTGGAAGTGGGAGGAACTGTGTCCTGAACATGCATATATATTTTTTTTCTCCTCACTCTTGGGTTTGTAAATTTTTGCATTAAAGTAGCAAGAACATCCATTTCTTTCTTTCTCTGTCTCTCTCTCTCTCTCTCTCTCTCTCTCTCTCTCAAGACTAACACCACTTAACCACAGCAATCACTCTCAGCTTTGGAAAACTATATTTGTGATGTTCAGCATCTCAAATATAGACTTACGTTTGCTCATGTCACAATTTAGTGTTTTATTTTATTTTTTTAAACATAACTCTTTTTTTTTTGTCAAACATTTTGGGCATATTTGATTCTGTAGTTATAGTGTAGTTTTAATTAGTGGTAGTTTATATCAGGGCTGCACAAAATAACTTAAATCATGTCCTTTTTTTTCCATTGTTTTTTTTTTTTTTTTTTTTTTTTTTTTTTTTTTTTTTTTTTTTTTTTTTATTTAAACTTTTGCTCATTTACAAAATCATGAACAGTTACTTAATCAATGTAGGAGCAAAACAAGTATTTTTGCACTTTATCATTTTACATCATCCATTACCCTTGTACTGTATTTTGCATTCATTTAAAAAAAATCTGAATCAGGATGAGACTTGCCATAAATAAAGAAATTAATTAATTAATGTATTTATTTATATATTTATTAATAAACCAGCACAGTATACTGAAGTATGCACAGGTATTTTATCGTTGTCATCATTTTAATGAAGATATTTTATCATTTTCATTTCAAAAGATTTTTTTTAATAGATTTTAGACTTAGATTTTTTTAAAATTCACTTTTCATTTTATTCTATATTAGTTTTTATCTCCCTATGCTCATTTTATGTATTTATATTTTCACTTCATATTTATATTTTATCTCTGTGCATTTTATTGCATTATATTTTTTATTACTTATTTGTTCAGTGCTTTGAGCTACCAATAAAAAAAGAAAAACAATCAAAAAACATTGGCCAGTTGGCTAACTTTAGTGAAGTTTACTAAAATCGCGGTTTAAAAAAATTGCAAGCCAAATATCGCAATCATGATTTAAGTGTGATGAATTGTGCAGCTCTAATACAGATTTATGAATTAAATACGCAATTTGTTCAAGCCGATCGTACCTTGCTGATGGTGAAAGCTTTGCTCACTGATTTGTTCCGTGTGTGTGTGTGTGCGCGTGTGTGTGTGTGTGTGTGTGTGCGCGTCCTGATTGCAGTCTCAGCCAAAAGCAAGTGCGTCCTCTCTGGTCTGACCTTTCTGTGAACTAGATCATGCTGATGCTTGGTTTTGGGTGTGGGCAGCTTCCACGCTCAATCACTGCATGTGTATGTGAGTGTGTGTTTGAGTGTGTGTATGAGAGAGAGGAGTGTGTTTGTGTGTATACAGTAAACACTGTATTCTGCAGTGTTATGGTGTTTTTGTCTGCAGCTGAACTCATACCCCCGCCTGAGAGAGGAGACGGAGAGAATTGTCACTACATATGTCCGAGAGCGAGAGGGCAAGACAAAGGACCAGGTGGGAGACGCACACACACACACACCCCGGCTAACACACAAGCACAGCTGTTTCACACACATTTTACACCAGGACTCTTACACCTGAATGATATTTTTTACTGAATAAATAGCATTAAATCAAATTTCACGGTTTTGCCATGGTGTCATTTGGCAGTGGCTTTCTCTTAAATAAGGACATTTAAAAAACACGTAACACAGATTTTAAACTGATATTTAAAATGGACTGTCTCTTAAATGACTGTCCCCCAAAAGACCATCCCTTTAAGGACTGTCCCCCAAACTACCGTCTCCTTAAAGGACTGTACCCCAAAGGACCGTCTCTTAATTGACTGTCTCCCAAAAGTCCATCCCTTTAAGGACTGTCCCCCAAACTACCATCTCCTTAAAGGAATGTCCCCCAAAGGACTGTCTCTTAAATGACTGTCTCCCAAAAGGCTATCCCTTAATTGACTGTCCCCCAAAAGGCCATCCCTTAAAGAATTGTTCCCCAAAGGACCATCCCTTAAAGGAATGTCCCCCAAAGGACTGTCCCCCAAAGTGTCGTTCCTCAAAGGACCGTCTCTCAAAGCATGGTCCCCCAAAGTATTATCCCACAAAGGACCGTCTCTCAAAGCACGGTCCTCTAAAGCACGCTCCCCCAAAGCACCATCTTCCAAAGAACTGTCCCCCAAAGAACCATGCCCCAAAGAACCATACCCCAAAGAGTCACTATCCCCAAAGAATCCCCATGCCCACCCCTACTCCTGTACAAAACAGCCTCAGCTCTTGTTCATTTGAATATCTGTTTGCTGTCTCGAGTCAATATGGATCTCTGTCTTCAGGTTCTGTTGCTGATTGACATCGAGTTGTCTTACATCAACACCAACCACGAGGACTTCATTGGATTTGCCAAGTATGTGTACACCCTCATCTGTGTGTTTATTAGTGTGTGCTCTACAGGCCTTGGTCTTTTTCGGTCACGTGTGTGTGTGTGTGCTGGAGGTTGGTACTAATTCCTGTAGTCTTGACTTCACCTTAAACCTGAACTAAACTGCTCACTGCAGTGTGTATACCAACTGAGACGAACGTAAAAATGGTGGTATAACTAATTCAAACAAACTCTCCTGCATAACGTAAAGCCGAGATGCCGGGAAATGCACAGACTTATTGTTCAATGCAGTGATTATATTTTACTCCAAGAAGCTCCCCCTTGAACTTTTTCAAAAGTTTATATCCCCACAGAAACAATAAAAAAAACACTGCTTGGAAATATATTTCCACACTGCAGCGTGAAGGACCAATGAGATTGTAACGCTCCAGACCCTGGCCATAGATAAAGGAAAACAGTAGATTTCTTGCTTTATTTTTAGAAAACCACTTCTTTCATTTCTGTATATCGTAGATGATGTAAACGTAGATGATTGCACCATCAATACTTCTGTTAAGCCTAATTGTTGGAAACATCCAGCAAAGCACTGAGACAAAGGTGACGATTTAAAGTCAATTCAAATCCATGAGTTTGGCCTGGAAGGTTCTGGGAAGCTCTATGCAAGACGGCTGTCGCTGATGTGTCTGGATAAATGCACAATATACTATCGGTTGTCTGTAGGTGATCTATCGTGACTGATGGTGGATGAAAAGGAACTGCTAGCATGACCTCATTAGCAAAGTGGGTCGTGGTGCTTGCTGTGGTTTTATTTAGGATTAGCAGCTAGCCATTTCTGGGTTAAGTTTTCTTTTACTCCATTTTAGATTTATACTAGTAGAAAATGCCAAAAATGTTCTGTGCGATTTTGCATGGATATAGTCAAATTTTAGCATGATGTTGCTAGGACAAAGCAAGAAATAATTTGTTGAGTAAGTTGTCGAATGTCAGATAACATGTTGGCGAATGTGGTTTGTCCCAACGTTGCATGGTTTTTTAGTTGCTACTCACAACATCATTAAAACGGGTGCTCATAGCATGTACAGTGGAAAAAAGCCTTCCTGGTTTAGTTTGGTGTGTGACGTGGTCCATTGTGCGCATGCCCCGAGTGCGTGTGCTAGCGTTAGCACTCATGCCAGCCCTGTTAACGGTTCTCGTGACGTCACGTTTCAGTCTAGACCACCGGAGGCTGGATGACGGTACCCTTCCCAGGTACGACAGCGACAGGTTCGGCTTTTTCACAGACTAAAAATCCAGCAGTGCAGGGTTAGCTCTGTAAATGAGTTTGATTTTATTAGTGCAGTACTGAGTCTAGAGTAGTAATGTGTGTGTCAGATTAATCGTTTTGTTCTTTCCTTCTTTTCTATCTTTGGCTCTCTTTATTTTTCTCCATCCAGTGCACAACAGAGGACACATGCGAACAAGAAAAGGCCCATTCCAAACCAGGTACGTCCTTCTACACAGCGCTCACCCATGCTTTTCTTTTTCTTCTTATTTTTTTTTTCATCCACTTATCACCTCTGCCTTTCACAAATAAAGTGTACCCTCACCTGCATATCTTCCTGCAACGCTGAATGCTACATATAAGACTCCTGTTTACTTGGGGTGATTTCCACTGCACACACACATAGAAAAAAGCATGCACAAACAGGAACTAATGGAACTTGGAGTTCAGGTTAATTTTCATTTAACACCAAAGCGTTTGCATCATCATTTGCATGATGTGGCAATTGTTAAGTCTGGCTTAATGTTTTTCTCTCTTATTGGTCGTTTGGTGGACCAGCTCATATCACTTGCAACAACATTAATGACCAGAAAAAAAAAAGTAATATAGTTTTTACATTTTGTCAGAGAAATATTGTCAATTATACATTTTCCTGGACATTTTGATGGCTATGTTTTTTGCTTGTTTTGTTACATTCTTTGTGAGGAAAAAAAACAACAGAGGGTTTCAGAAAGGGTTCCAAGTAGAACCACTGTTGGAAACAAAGAACCCTTAGCTATTAAAGACATTTGTGAAATTAAACATTTATGCAACTTCATGTTGCTTTGGTAGAACAAAGAACTATGGTATTATCCCTGTCCCTAGTACTATTAGATCCTGCTGGTCCTAGTCTTGAGCAGGTACCAAAAACCAAATGGAATCTTTACTACTACAATCTTTCTGTTTTCTGGTGCCAAAAGTTTTGGTACAGTGGTACTGAACTAGTGGCCAATGGCAAAAGCACAGTTCCTGTTTTCTGGTGCCAAACATATTGAATAAAGCCCATCCACTCTAAATACAGGTTAAAATGCTTTACCTTTAGCACCTTAAACTTTCAGAGAGTGTTCCACTAAAAGATCCATTAACTATCCAAAGAACCATTGAGAAAACCTTTTTGTGCATTTTTGAGAAATGAACTGATAATTAGAATATAACAGTGTTGGGTTGCCTTCACAAATACAACAGCAATGAACAGTGCTGCTAGTCCTGCACCATTGGTACCACTGGTTCCTCTTAGTACCAACCTTGAGCAGATACTAAGAACCAACTGGAATTTTTGGTACTGGATTGGTGGCCAGTGGAAAAAGCACAGGTCCTGTTTTCTGGTACCAAAAATCTTGAATAAAGCTCATAGACTCTTAAGATGTTCTCAGGTTGTTCTTTTTGGGAACTTTTAAAAGTTCTGTGTAGAGCTGCTTAAACAAGGGTTTCCCTTTCAGAGAACCACTTTAGAAATCCAAGAACCTGTCCGAAGAACCATCAAGACACCCTTTTTGTAAGAGTGTGTGGTTTTTGAGGAATTAAATGATAATTAAAATGTTAGTGTTGTGTCGGTGTCACAAATACAGTAGCAAAGAACAGTGCTCTGTTGGTTCCATTGGTTCCTGTTGGTACTAGATTTGAGCAGACACAAAAGACCAACTGGAACCTTTGGTACTGGACTGGTGACCAATAGTGGAAAAACAAACAAGTTTTTGGTTTGTTGTGCAGTGGAATAAAGCCCAAACACTCATATGGAGGGAATCTATCTAGCACCTGAAAGGTTACTTAGTTTGTCCTTTTGGGGGAATCCTCTAAAGGTTCTTTTCAGAAGGGGTTCTAAGTGGAAATACTTTAGAAAGCTATGAACCTTTAAGTGTCCAAAGGACCCTTGAGAGACCCTTTGTGCAGTTTATAAGAAATTAAACATTTGTGCAAGTTGAGAATTAAAAAAATAAATAAAAAGTTTAAGATTATTGCTTGCTTTGGTGGGACATATGAATCAGAGTACCACTGGTTCCTGTTGGTACTAGTCTTAAGCAGGTACTATAAATCAACTGGAATCTTTGGTACTGGGCTGGTGACCAATAATGGAAAAGCATAGTTCCTGTTTTCAGGTGCCAATTTGAGCCAAGGAATAAAACCCATACAGTTTTAAGGAAAAAAGGTTTCACCTAGTACCCTAAGTGCTTCTTTGACTTCCATCCCTTTAGGGAGGAAACCCTTAGACTATATAGTCAGTCTATAAGTCTGTGTTGAGCCTCTCTAGGAATCTAATCCCTTTTAACTATCCAAAGAACCTTTGAAGAACCCTTTATTTCTCAGACTGTAGAGTACCCAAACCCTTCCCCTGTTTCCTTTTCCCTATACTCATGAAGTTCCAGCCAGGCCCCAGTGTGCATCGTCTCCCCTGCAGTGCCCACTCGCTGGTTTTATCATGTATATGCTACACGAAATGTTTCCACGATTAAACTTTTAAAGTTTCAGCCACAATATTACAGCAAGGAGCAATCGGAGAGTGATTGAATCAGGCGAGCACTCCCTTCGCTGCTGCCCCCCCCCCCCAACTTCCCCTACGCCTTCGACACACTAATTTAGCATGTGATGCTCATCAGGCATGAATTTGCACAGCTACCAAACCCAACACGCCAAGAAGTGATCAGTATTATTCTCATTATTCTCATTTACAACCTGTTATGCCTCAATTAACTCAAGGTTTTTCTTCTTTTTCCTTTTTGTAGAGTAATTTAAATTGCGCATGGATTGCAACTGTGACAATGAAGCAGCATTTATGATACATGCAAGATTTTTCATATTGCAAGTGAATCTAATTGCATGTACTTGTGTTCTGTTGCTCTCTCTCTCTCTCTCTCTGTCTCTCTCTTTATATATATCTTGGTCTCTTGCTGTCTCTTTATCTGTTTCCTTCTATTCCTTTTTCCTTTTTTCCTCTCTTTGTGTCTTCCTATTGTCCTGGGATGTTGTACATGTCTTTCCCTCGCTTTTTGCTTGTCCTCTGACTTGATTTTCCCCCTTGTCCTAACCTCACCCCCATCACTGCAGGGTGAAATACTGGTAAGTACCCCACACAAACCAACTTTGCCCGGTCAGGGGGTCACCAGGGCTCAGCCAATCGGGAGAACTGAGGCTACGACCGTTGTCCAACCAGTGGCGTCCATGTATTTCTAATCGTTTTGTTTTATTTGTTTGGAACAAGCCGCACGGTGTATCATTTAGACTCTGGTTTTAATAGAAGAAATTGTTTTGTTCTACCCCGCAGCTAAGCGGACTCATAGAGGGAACACCAGAAAAGGTATTCCAGTTCTCACACTTTAAATGGTGGAACCCGGGAGGAATCGCACTGGCTGCTAGTTTTTTTTTCATCGCTGTTACCAGTAATCGGTAATGGCCCTAATTCTGCTCCAAGTCTCGTTACGCTACAATTAAGCACCATTTCTCTAACACACAAGTAATTTGAACATGTAATTAAACACGTTAATGCAAACGCTACTAACAATGTAATATTGATATGTTTGTTATAATTTAAAGGAGCACTCCAGGACTTTTTATCCTAATCCATATTCACAGCGTGTATAGTGAATGTGTGATTACCACGAACATGAATTTCAACGTTTCTCTGCAGTGAGGAAACGAACAGAGAACCTGTCTACTCCAAAACCATGGTTTATCAGGTGGCCTCATCAGAACATCACCTCAGAGCCACTGGACATGAACCTCAGAAAGCCCAGAGCATTTATGGTCTTTCAGAAAAGGAGGAGAAGCTTAGATGTCCATCAACAAGAGGGCAGATGATAAACAACAAGACTTAAGATCTAAAATTGTTTATTGATGTATGTTCAAATAAAATGAGATGAGGATATCGTCAGATTGAGGAAGATAGAACGGAATCTCATTGTCTAAAAGGAAGCGTTTATTTGAAAGCAAGTTTCAAGGCTCGACTAGTCAGCGATCTACAACATGACCAGCACAGTGATCTTGACTTCGGTATTAATAAGAAAGTTGAAGCTTTGGAAGCTGAACTGTTTGAGCAGAGTGTACAGATGAAAAATGAGAGAGCTGGAAAGACTAAAAGACTAAAGTGCCACTGCATCACTTACCATAAAGATGAAACAAGGGCTAAATCCCAGTGCACCATTATCAGCAGGTAGTTGAACAGCATTGTGGGTAATGTAGGAAACCGGGGACCAAAGTAAAATTGATGAGACATTAAAACTAAAGAAGTCAACTCAAAATTTCGTTGTAATGAATCTTGGATGCCGTTAATTATAAAGATGAATATGGAAGTCGTTCAAGGTGAAGTTTACCTTTAAAAGTGAAAACAACTCCACTGCACTGATTTGAAAGAGAAAAACGTTGTTAAACTACTTTGTTGACAGAATAACGTTCTATTTTCTATGTTTATCCGTCAGTTAAAAAGCACACGTTAGATTCGTTAGTGAAATTAAACGATGTAGCATTTGTCTAAAATACATTGTTGATGAAATTAATTCATTCTAACACATCTCTGCCAGCCAATTGCTGCGAAGGTGGGCTGGCAGTTCGGACATTTCGGTTTCAGAGAGAAGACTTTTCCAAAACGCTACCTTTTGTCTAATCCAGGACGCATAAATCAAGCTTAGGGGCAGTTGCTGAATTCTGTCAATACATGTCTAAAATACATGATTATACAGTATAACACAAATTCAAAACCACATTTCTTACAAACAAACAAAAACAGTGTTCTGATGAATGAAAGTCTGACCAAAGCTGTATTTGTGGCATTTTATCCCAACTTTCCAAAAAAAAGTAGTGCTGGTTACTTGACACTTTTTAAAGGTTTTATGGTATTCATGTGCCGCCAGAGCCGCACTACAAGTACAGAAAATCCTTCCCCCTGAAAAAGTATGGAAGGACGACTTCTACACACCTCTGACTGAAGAGATGGTGCAAGCTTTCTACAAAAATCTGCATTTCCATTGACGCCCCATTATCTGCCCTCAGACTTTCATTGTGAGTGAGTTTAGTGTAAAGAGGATTTTGTTGTTGTTTTTTTCCTCAGTACAGAGCAACAATTTGAAATTCTCGTCTGTGGTAGTAAAATCACACATGCACTACAGATACGGTGGTTGAAAACTGCTGAAGTACTCCTTTAGTGGTAGCCTGCATTAATTCGTGGTAATAAAAGCGATGCCTCGGTTGTCCTGCAGTCTGGCTGAGTGCTGGCATCTCCTCCAGGGGGCGCCGAGTTTGCCTTGTGGAGGAATGGGCTGTGGGAGGGAAGGGGCGGAGTCAGAGGGACAAAAACAACCAATAAGGAGCCGGGGCTGAACCTCACTTGCAAATCAAGTGTGTGCCATTCACATGTGTGTGTATGTGTGTGTGTATGCGCGTGTGTCTCTCTGATGTTTCCTGTCTCTATTAGGGCTGCACCTCTGATAACTAAAATCACACAATTATCACAACTATTTTGCTCAGTACAGAAAGCAGCTAGGTAAAGAATAAACCATGTGCTGTTTTAGGAAAACAATTAACATCAGGGTGGTGTGATAACACAGAGTTGATTATTTTCCAATCACAGCACATCCCAAAGTGTTTTATTCCTCTTATACCACCGCAATTTGCAGTTGATTAAATTTTCTTTATCATCATACTTTTTATCCTTTTATAGTTACATTTAATGTTGTGGCACATCCATGAAACAAGTTCTCACTTACGTTATAGCAACTATTAACAGCCGTTCACTCACCAGCCTCTTTTTTTTCTCTCTCTCTCTCTCACTAGAAGTTAATAAGAAGGAAAAAAACGCAGCTTGTCATGTTACCGAGAAAGCACAAAGCGTAAACTCTTCTGTCCTGAAGATGTCGGAAAGCGTAAAGTTACAGCTTTACCTCTGACTGTTACAAAGCACTGACACTGGAGACTCCTTCCATTAATGTTAAATGGAAAGTTAAACGTTTATATGCTTGTTGTTTTTCATCGGTTAATGTGGACCGTACGCCAGAAACGATAACGCGTTATATAAACGAGCGCATTGATATAAACCTGTGACTTGCAGCTGCACTACTGTCAGAGCTGCTGTTCTAGAAAATTAATCAACACCTTCCGACCAATCAGAATCCAGAATTCAACAGCGCTGTGGTATAAATGGATTTGTTGCATCTCAGTTTATCATTTAAGTCAAGAGAAACCAGGCTTTTCTTCCAGCTTGTACATTATAAGCCTGTTTCTCTTCGTATGTACAAGCGTCTGGATCAGATTAAGAAATTAAATGAGTGTTAATCTAATTAAGCGCTAAATACAAACATGAATAAATTAGATTAACTGAGTCTGAATGTTATTTATTTATTGACTTGATCCTGATTTTAAAATCCTCATTGCGTGCTATCAGTGATAACAATCTGGCAAGCTGTAGCTGAATGAATTCCGGTTTATTTGGAGAAATCTCTTTATCTCTCTCTTGGAATTGGGACTTTGTGATTATTAAACACTAATATTTCATTTTGGCTATTAAGCTAACTTATTTTAAACTTGTCAGTGTCCCAGTCGATAGTGTTTAACTCACTGAGAGCATTTCACTGTGCTCACTGATTGTGCAGCCCTGCTCTGTATTCCTAACTGCTTTATTTTACTTAGATTTAATTCTTTTAATTATTTGATTTAAAAAAAATCATTATTTTTTCTGTCAGTATAATATGAACACATTAACAATGATCAATATATAATCAAAACTAATTCCAGCTCACTAAAGATCACTCTTTTTCTTAATTAATGTAGGTGAATTGATGGTCTCGGGGCTCACTTTCAATTTTCTTAACTAAACAGATTAAACAAAAATCTGATTTAATACATGTGATTGTTTCACTATCATCAAAATCATTTGTTTACAAGTTTAGATTCCTGTAACATACATGTGTGTGTGTGTGTGTGTATGTGTGTGTGTGTAAAAATCCCTCAGTCAAGTACAAGTACAAATACTTATCTAAAAAAAATAATAATAAAAAAAGTAGTCTGTTAAAGTAGAAAATCCTTATATTTATTCTCAAAAGTATCACATTACACAAAGATTTTGGTTGTTGACATTAAATTAGTCGTCTTTAACCAAGAAACTGAGGAAGCATCAAACTAGCTCACATGCTAATATATTCGACAGTATAAACTAGCTCACATGCTAATATATTCGACAGTATAAACTAGCTCACATGCTAATAGCTTTGACAGTGTAAACTAGCTCACATGCTAATAGCTTTGACAGTATAAACTAGCTCACATGCTAATATATTCGACAGTATAAACTAGCTCACATGCTAATAGCTTTGACAGTATAAACTAGCTCACATGCTAACATATTCGACAGTATAAACTAGCTCACATGCTAATAGCTTTGAAAGTATAAACTAGCTCACATGCTAATAGCTTTGATAAATGGATTAGAATGAGAATAATTTCATATTTGTAGTGATAGAGATCAGGACTTTTATAGATTTAAGGGAGAATTCATGAACAAAAAAAATTTTTTTTTCTAAAACAGCTGTAAAATGTAGAAATTTACAAATTAATAAAAGGGAGTGATAATTTTTTAGTTATAAATTTGAATTAATTGCTTGAAACGGTTTGGGATAAAGTTATCTTGTTAATTTATTATTTATAGTTTAGACTGAATTCGTTCCTTTTCAGTCACTTTGATTTTTGAAAAATGTGCTCGTTTTTGTAGAGTAACTTGTAGGTAAATAAAAACTCGAGTAAAGTACAGAGGCTTGAAACTCGAATTGTAGTTTGTTGCTCCTCATTTCTGACTGCGGCTCAGTGAATTAGCGCTGTGCTGAAAACTGGAAAGCGAAACGGTGTTTTTGTGCTGAAACAGGAAGTTTTTTTTGTTTGTTTTTTTTAAACTCCCTCTCTCCCGCAGTGTTTCGACACACTCTCTTCATTCTCCTTTTCTGTTTTGTCTGCTACTGTTCCTGTTCCTGTATTTTTGGAGGGTTTGTGAGAGTTTCCTCACCAAGGCAAACGAGGAATACGAGATTTCTCTGTTCGGTTCCTGTCCTGCTGCCTGCTGCCTGCTGCTCGTTTGTTTTGGCACCCATGTTTTTCTAAAGAGCACAGGATGACAGGGAGGTGGAGGGAGAGGTGGTGGTCTACATCAGCACCTAAATTTAATACATTTGAAATTGGACATTTTTTATGATCAGGTTTTGGAACATTTGAAATGTAGAAACTTGATGTTGTGATCTTTTTTTTTTTTTTCCTTTCTTTTTTGGTCCTGTTCTCCGCTTGTAACTCACAGCAGTAACGAAGACTGAGATCACTATCTCTCCTCCTCTCCCTGTTCACCACTTTATTTACTCGATCTTTAGTAACTCGCACCCTCCTCTCTCCCTCTCCCTCTCTCTCTCCCTCTCTTTCCCTCTCCCTCTCTCCCTCTGTCTCTCTCTTTCTATTCTAGCATCGCTCTAATGCCTATTTCTGTCCTTAATTTTTTAAAAATTTCTAGGGCAGTAGCAGTTTACGTCACTAACCTCTAACCTTTGTGATTTAGCTAGCTTTTACTCACCACTTTAATCTTAACAGGCCCCCGCCGACCCCTGACCTTCGCTCCTCTAGCCTTCCACTCAGTGTGGATGCCACAGACCCGCACACACAAACCGATAACCAGCCTTTTTGCATGTTGTTTGTGTTTATTTATTTATTATTTTTTAATCTTCCTTCATTGTTTAGGATGAAACCTGCACCAGGCTTTCTGATTCTTTTCACCAACGTGTGCACTTTTAATTCAGCTCCTACCTCAACGGTCACGTGATCACAAGATGATTTCTCGGAGACGTTATTTAAAGGAATCTTTAATTAATTTGGTTATTATTTATTTACCGACATGCATTCAGTGATTCGCTTTGTCTGTAGGTGAAAAAAAGATGGATTGCAGTTCTCGCGAGCAAAATTCTGCACTGATACACAAAATTACAATTGCATTGTGCTTCTAATAATAATCTACTGTTTGAATACATTTAAATAGTAATGAATCTATAATGTTATAATCTATAAAGTTAACATTAGCACTAGATACAGTACAGGTTGCAATTTCATCACATTAAAGATGAAGTAAAAATTATGTATCCTAAATTTTATTGTTTCATATTTTATTTATTTATTTAACAGAGTAATGTTTTTGTGCTGATATTCAGTTTCATTTAACATTTCTTAGATGACCCCAGTTCTGCCTTCCTCAATTCAGCTCAACTCTTTACACAAAAAGACTTTTTTAGGCCAAATCTCAAATCCTTTTCACTATATAAGCTCACTACATAGGGTGTAATGTAATGTATAATGATATAAACCCTTTGTGTGTGTGAGATTCAGCACAAAAATTGTGCCATCAATAAATGGCTGTTTGAGCTGAGCTACTTACATCTGCCATCTCATTTCACACACATACTTTATTTGTTTTTTATATTTAACAAAAAAAAGCGAATTATAGATAACTGAACAATATGTGTAAGGCTCAATTGTACAATATATACACGTTTGAGGATAAACTCACATTAGGTGACTAAAAGTGAAAGATTTTTTTTTCTTAAAATATGTAACATTGATATTATAAAGTCCTGAAAAGGATTAAAAAGGTGAAAGTTGTTCCGATAGCCGTTATTTAAAACGAGCAAAAAACAAAAAAACAGAAACGAAGCTTAGTGTTTTACTTTTTTTTTTGCCTTAAAATATGTAGATATTATGAAGTTTCAATTAGTATTCAAAGAGGGAAATTTGTTCTGACAGCTGTAATTTAAATAAAAAAATTACAAAAATAAAAACCAGTTAAAACCAGTCTTTCTCATAATAGTTGAAAATGGAAAAATATCAAATATCATGTCAGGAATACAAATAAAAAACAAACAATGCATCAACTTTCATGAACAATTTTAATAAAAATAATAAATAGTCATTTTAAATAATAATTTTGCGAATCACGCAGTACAGATTGTCGTCCCTGTTCGAACCCGTGTTCCTGTGCAGGTAAGTGTGAGCAGGTGTTCACCATGAGTGTTTTCACACACAGCTGCTCTCAGCCTGAGACGTGTGTGTGTGTCTGTGTGTGCTTGTGTGTCTGTGTCTGTGTGTGTGTTTTGGTAAAGTCGAATGTCTCCGCTGCCCTGTGACGTTTTCCCTCCCGTCCCTCTGCACAGGTGATCCGCAAAGGCTGGCTCACCATCAACATCAGCTTCATGAAGGGAGGATCCAAGGAGTACTGGTTCGTCCTGACCGCCGAGTCCCTCTCCTGGTACAAGGATGAAGAGGTGAGAGAACACTCAGGGTCAAAAATGATTAAAACTAAATAAAAATATTCAGTCCTGCTGGCAAGCTGTAATTAAGAGTTAGCCATAGTTCATATATTTCAGAGTTTTTTTTTCTCATTTTGTATCACCTTGTATAGATCGTCACATTGGACCATAGACCCGCTGTAAATCAGTCACATCATTTTTTAAATCTGTGTTTATTTGGACATTTTTGAGACTTGGCTTGTGGGATTTGTTTACTGTGATGCATCAGATCTTGCTTGTTTCTATTTATTAATTTATTTATTGTAGGATTTAGTTTGAATTTTTGTCTGAAACGAGCTCAGCTACAACAGAGCGGCTGTGTTTCCTTATGAAGTCTAGGGTGAGGGGTTAGCAGGGGTGAAGATGAAGTTAAAAACTGAAGGTGAATGTTCTCATTCAAATTGCAGTTTAACTCATAGGCAGCGGTGGACTTTAAAATTTACACGCGGCTCCTTTAATCTCCTTTCCGCTCTGTAGTGGAGAGTAAACCAGAGTGTTTACTTTTGAACTACCTTTTTGTGAATCTCCACACTTCTCATTTGCATACCTTTAAACTCACTTAACTTGATCACATTGCCAGGCCCCGCCCACTTCACTTTTCAAGTGAAGACTCCGCCCCCATCATAATTAACTGACGACTTTTATTGAAAATGAGTGACTTCTCGCAGCTCTTGCATTGTATCACTGCCATGTGTGGAAATTACTTATGGTTTCCGATTTTGCATACTAGTAGTAACGCTAAGTGATTTTTAAAATTTTTATTTCATTTATTTATTTATTTCACAATCTTTATTGTTTACCACTACATGCTTGTTGAATTTGACTAAAATTAGGAATAGAGCATTAAACTGATGTACAAGACCTACTGTAATATTAATGTCTGACTCATACCTGCATCCCAAAGCTAAAAAGTTATAGCTTCGTCTTTTCTGCCGTGTGTGTGTCCCGGCCCAGCCTAACCAATGTGCGGACTACTGTTCAGCTGCAGCGTAATGAACAGGTAGTCTGAACACTGGGCAGGCGGGGGGGAGGGAGGCATTAACGGAGGGGGCAAATCAGCCAGCCGAGCTGCAGGTCACTGCCCTGGACACACGGCCTGGGGGAGGGAGAGAGAGAGAGAGAGAGAGAGAGTAAACATCAACTCAGCTATGATATGATAAAGCTACACACAGACACACACACACACGAATGCACATCCTCTTTTCACAAAACGTTATCAGTTCATTTTCATATTATTTACATGCCAGATTTCTAACTGAACGGTTATACATGAATTCGGATTCAAATCAGTCAACTGAATCAGAGTCAACTGAATCAGAGTCAACTGAATCAGAATAAAGAGAATCAGTGTAACCAAAATCAACAGAATCATTATCAAAGGATTCGGAATGAACAGACTCAGAATAAAAGGAATCAGCATTAACAGAATCAGAATCAATGGAATTAGATTAATCAGAATGAACATAACCAGATTCACCGGAATCAGTATCCAAGGAATCTGAATCAACTGAATCAGTATCAAAGGAATTACATTCAGCAAAACCAGAATCAACAGAATTAGAATCAACTGAATCCAAATCAATGGATTCAGAACCAACAGAATCAGAATCAACAGAAACAATGTGACCAGAACTGAATCAGAATCAAAGAAATTGTTACCAGTGGAAACAGAATCAACGTAACCAGAATTAATGTAATAAAAATAAATCAGAATCAGAATAAATCAGAAAATAAATCAGAAGTAAATTAAAATCAACAGGATAAGAAATGAATCATCAGAATCAAATGAATCAGATTCATTCTCAGAATCAGAATTAGAACAAAAGGAATCTTCCAGAATCTGTTAGAATCAGTTTAAATATTATATCTGTTTAAATCTTTAGTGTGTGTGCACAGAAACTAGCACTTTAACTACTTTCACAGCACAAACCTTTGAAAAGATAAAAACTTTCTGCTCCAGTGTTGCAGCTCTAAAATAAAACACTCACCAGTTCAGTCCAGAGGAGTGTGCATGTGTGTGTGTGTGTGTGTGAGAGAGAGAGAGAGAGTGTGTGTGTGTATCTCACTCCCAGGCATTTCTTTAGACACACACCACCAGGATACAGTTTTAGTAAAAATCCACAGCAGAGTGCAGTGTCCTGCCGTGTGGTTCTCGGTTGTGAAGAGAAAACGGCAGCGTGTGGTGTGACGGTACGCGGTGGGAGCGGAGTGACGTGGCAGGCGGGCTGAGACGTTCCAGTCGGGATCTGACTTTGGAATTTGCAGGAAATCGTACTGGGTTACTGGGGAAAAGGGAGGGGGGGTCTGTGTTCTTTTGGAGTGATGTAACTGTTGGGATAGCTTTGTTCCTCTCTCTCTCTCTCTCTCTCTCTCTCTCTCTCTCTCTCTCTGTTAGTCCGTGTATAAATGTTTCCAGATGCTTCTGCTCACCAGAAAGCTGGCACCCCCGCCCCCTCCGCCTCCCCCCAAAACTTCTCTAGTACACACACACACTCACACACACACACACACACTCTCTCTCTCTCTCTCTCTCTCTCTCTCTCTCTCTCTCTAGCTCAGTGTCACTCGCCCCCAACCCTCTCGGCTATCTTTCTGCCACTGTGGTGGTCCGTTATTAACCCTGCTTTGGGGCAACAGATTCTTTGCCCTGTTTATTCACCTACATCACAAACATAAATGTGAGCTAAGGTTAAGGATGCGTACACTTTAATAATCCATTAAATTGATTGATAAATCAATCTAAAAAAAAAAAAGTTTGCTCCCCCCAGAAAAAAAGTGTTTTTAAAATACTTTAAAGCCATATTTTTGGTGTGAAACTCGCATATATTTTGTGGCTGTTCCAGCAAAAAGCATTTAAAACATTATCTTGGTTTTACCACAGAACCATGTAATTCCTAGTAATTCCAATAATCGTGAATATGTTAAACGAGTTTATTTGGCTTTAGAGCCACCTATAGGGCTGTAGAGCGTTCCTGAAGTTCTCCGGAGAATGAGTTAAGATTGATGAAAGTGTGTACGTGTGTGTAAACAGAGCAGCTGAGTGTGTTTGCTCTGCTGCACTTTGGCTGTATGTTGCAATGTCATGCTGAGCAGATACAGCACTGTGATAATGCGAATGGTTTTCATTTTATAACCTCTCTCTCTCTCTTTCTTTCTCTTTTTTCTCTTTGTGTCTGTGTGTGTCACAGGAAAAGGAGAAGAAATACATGCTTCCTCTGGACAACCTGAAGCTCAGAGATGTGGAGAAAGGCTTCATGTCCACCAAACACACCTTCGCCATCTTTAACACGGAGCAAAGGTCTGATGTGGCTCAGCCCATCGTGCCTCTGTTTGGCCCTGTGTGTGTGTGTTACTGTGTGTTTATGTTCTCTGTGTGTTTATGCGCTCACACAGGAACGTTTATAAAGACCTGCGGCAGATCGAGCTGGCCTGCGATTCTCAGGAGGACGTGGACAGCTGGAAGGCCTCGTTCCTCCGAGCGGGCGTGTACCCTGAGAAAGATCAGGTACGTCACACAGGAAGTGGCTCTTTACCCACACGCTGACCGCTGAACGTCATCTTCTTAAGTAGGATGTGTTGTTGTAGGACTAATGCAACATCCCTTGAACGTTCAGTTGATCTCATCAGACTCCTGCTTGTGAGCTGCTTGAAACAAGAACGCTGCTGCACTTCATTTTCTGCACTGAGGTTTTAATTTATAGCTGTTAGGCTTTCACATTGCTAAAAACAGAGCTAAGGTTTGTATAAACAGCCAAACAGCATGAACACAAATTAAAAAAAAAAATACAGCTGACTTGGAAAATAGGGTTGGGAAATATTGCAAAAAAAAAATATATATAGCTGTATTTGAAGACATTTCTATTATATACAATATGTATGTATGATATACAAGTTTGCTAACAAATTGCCAGCAAAACAATAATACTTCATTTTTTATATATATTTATTATATGTCTAGAAAATTAAATAATTTAACACTGATCAGTAAGGGGAATATTATAAAAAGCTTAAAATTTGTTCTAAAATTCGGTACAGTTGTTAACATCAAATCAGCTGTTTCTAATCAGTTTGTAATTGATATTAAAAAAGTTATAAAAACATATCACTATAATACTGTGACAATTTATCATGATAACAATATTATATTGTCACCTTTCCCAGCCCTACTGGAAATTAATAGCAGATTTCATAAATACATTTATTTATTTCATAAATACATTTATGTATATAAAGGAAAAACTAATGGAAAGACCATCTGAAAAGCACAGTTCTGTCCTAAAGTATGTATTTATCAGGCCTCAGTTATCAATCGTTTAGTATGAAGTTGCTTGTCAATATTTTTTGTAGGTGAAAACAAATGAAAAAATTTCATTAATGTTGATTTTCTACATACTCAAGTAGGAAGAGATCCAATCAGCTGTAAATTGTGTTAATTTACATTTAATGATGCCCACCAAACGGCAAAACTTGGAGAAAGAGCGCCTCCTCAGCGCAGCATGTGATAAATTGTCCAATAATGCAGCTCAGCCATTGCAGCTCGTCAGCTACAAAAAAAACACACTAACACTTCCTCCTTTTATAGGGCACCATTACTTTTGTCCTCATTGAATGGCTAATTTGATCTGATTTCCTTAAAGTCATTAGTATTAAATGACTGAGCTTCACAAAGTGTTCATTAATAGTGTGTGTGTGTATGTAATTGAATTAATAAGTGACTCATATGTGAACACGCAATTTGACGTTGATCATTCGAGGTTTACGTTAGTGAGTCTCCTTATATGTAAATTGACACAAACTTAGAAGCGAATTGTAGGAAGCTAAGGTTTTTCCGACTAACTGGATTTTCATGAACTCATGACACATTTCTTGTGTAAATGTTCCGGCGAACCTGTTTGTAGCCAGCTTGATAAATGAGGCTGTGTGTGTGTGTGTGTATAGGCAGAGGCAGATGATGGAGCTCCAGTAGACACCTTCTCCATGGACCCTCAGCTGGAGAGGCAGGTGGAAACAATCCGTAACCTGGTGGACTCCTACATCGGCATCGTCAACAAGACCATCAGAGACCTGATGCCTAAGACCATCATGCACCTCATGATCAACAACGTATGTCAGCACTCACCGTGGCTGTGTGTGTGTGTGTCTGTGAGCGTGAGAAGCCAGATCATGCCGTGGTTCGGTTTCGGTTTGAGTGGGTGGGCTTTCAGAATGACACTCACGTGGAAAAATGTGAGCTTGCTCATTTCTAAATCCCTGCCCTCTCAGTGAACACTTAACATTAACCTTCATCTGATTTTTTCTGGTTTTATTGTGGTGTGTTTGAGACACATCAAGGAGTTTGTTTCCCAAAAGCCCTTCAACATCTTATCTTCGACTGTAAGAGAAACAAAGAGATGGAGAAACCGAAACTAACGTAGGCATCACCATTCTACACATATCAGTAGAGTCATTTTAATTTATAGTCAGTGTGACTTGGTGAAATTGGATGCAATGTAAATGAGTTTAGTCATTTTGGATGGAAACAAACACTCAGTAGAACAATGCATCCACACGTATGTGTTGATCAATTGCTATACATAGATACTTCACAGCAACATTATGGCTTTAATACCTTTAGAGAAAAACCAGAGGATTTCTGGATACTGTAGGTACATGTCTAATTTTTAGTTTATTCTCATTTTAAAGAAACATCCTACTTTAATGTGTTTAATCTCTCTGGTATTATAGCAATAGTCTAAACAAGTTTTGAACAAAGAGATTACAACCTTCAACTGCTAAAAGGAAAGTGTTATTAAAAAAAGTGTTAAAACTAGATTCACATTTCCTGAAGTAAATATGCAGTGCCAAAGATTGCTAGTATGTTGCTAGACAGTAGCTATGGTATCCCAGGCGTTTGCTAGAGTGTTGCTAGGGTCATACTATGGTATCCCAGGTGGTTGCTAGGCAGTTGGTATGGTATCCCAGGTGGTTGCTAGGCAGTTGGTATGGTATCCCAGGTGGTTGCTAGGCAGTTGTTCCAGATGTTGGATGATTATAACAATATGGTTTTAAACCTTTTTACAATTTCTAATTTCTAATTTTTTTTTTTTTTTTTTTGGTACAATGTGTAATGGTTTGTAGGACAACTTAAATTTTTTGTACAGTGTCCTTGGGTGTTATGAAAGGTACTTTAAGTAAGATATAGGCCGATTATTATTTACACTCAAGGTCCAGCGCTTTCTCCTCTGCTTCACTAGGATGTGCGTCTGGTTTAGGAGTTTTCTCTGAGAAAGCTGGAGGAATAAATTAATACACTCCCTTCACTCTTTTGAAAGTGACATCATTTTGTGCCCAACCTGCTGCCTTACTGTTAATTTTTTACAGAATTGAGTTCGTAGAGCAGACTGAACACATGGAAACCAGCTTTAGTGACTACTGGTGGTTGCACCTTGCACACTCAACTCTTTCTTCTCTCTTTCTACTCAGGCGAAGGACTTCATCCACTCGGAGCTGCTGGCCTACCTGTACTCTTCAGGTGATCAGAACAGTCTGATGGAGGAGTCGGCCGATCAGGCTCAGAGGAGGGACGAGATGCTGCGGATGTACCATGCCCTCAAGGAGGCGCTCAGCATCATCGGTGACATCAGCACCTCCACCATCTCCGTGCCTGTGCCTCCGCCCGTTAATGACACCTGGATCCAGGAGGCCAGGTCAGTGTTGTCTTGTTTAACATCCATTTTTACTGCCGCTTGCTTAATTTACACAGCTATCCATTTGACACACCTCTCTCTGTCATTCACAGCCCCACTCCTCAGCGAAGACCAGCCTCCGTGGCCCCGCCCCCTGGCAGGCCTCCAGCGGTGAGAGGCTCAACCCCGGGACCACCTCCTCTAAACCCCTCCCCTGCTTTTGGTGCTCCGCCCATCCCATCAAGACCGGGACAGCCCATCAATGCCTTCGGCAACAGCAGCCAGGACCCGTTCAGTGCACCGCCTCAGGTGCCCTCTCGCCCGGCACGCGTGCCTCCCGGGGTGCCCAGGTAAACGTGTGTGTGAGTTATTTAACACTATTGATGTTTTTTTTTCATGTTCGCTGATGTACTCTGACATCACTGTGGGATTTACTCATGACTCTGTCGTAATCTGACACTCCGCAGATTACTCTCAGGATAAACTCTCTGTAACATCATGGCTCGCCTTTCAGTCTCTCTCTCTCTCTTTCTTTCTTGTTCTTTACTTTCACTTTTTACCACTGCCTTTTCATTCTCTCTGTCTTGCGTTCCAGTCGGAGGGCAGCTCAAATACTGCATGGTATTTGTGAGAGATAAAAGCTGTCCTGTTCTACAAGCGGCTCTTTATTGTGGTCAGACTAAAACACGCAGCATCGCAGGTAACCTTGACAACGTGCGAGTATAGAGAAAGGAAAAAGTAGGAGTATAGATACTTCAACAGTACCTCCACCCTGAAACACATTTAATGTGTTTATATCGAAATATTTGTGATGTGTTAATGATTCTGGTGCTAATTTGTTGGATGGTGTGGTGTTTTGTTATTCCTGTGTGAAGTTGGCGGTTGTGTGCCGTGCTGATGTCACAGGGGGAAAGAAAATTTTTCAGCGATCTCAGACATAAAGGGATCGCACTCAGGTTTAGCTGTTAGTTCCTAAAAACAAAAAAGCAAGAGCTTGTTTTCTCACCAAATTCCAGCAATGAGAAATTCAGTGGGGATGTTGGTGCAAATGCTGGACTCAGAGTCCCAGAATGCAATGCAGCTATACAGCGCTGAGTAGCAGCAGAGGCTCAGTTCGGCTAGTAAGCCATCGCTGTCTTTAGGTAGAGATGAAGCGAGGGCTAAATCAGCTGCCTTCAGAATGGAACAGTCTCACTTTCCTTCTTGTTCTTTCATGTCCTCTTTCTCTTCCACCCTCATCATCTCTCTCTCTCTCTCTCTCTCTCTCTCTGTTGGTGGAATGTCTCTTCTCATCCTCTCTCACTCTTCTCTCCCTGCAGCCGAAGACCTCCTGGTGCTCCCACCCGGCCCACCATAATCCGCCCTGCTGAGCCCTCCCTTCTAGACTAGGCCTTCACTACACACACACACACACACACACACACACACACACACATCTGCGAATATGGGCCAACAAAGAGATATAGAGTGAAATAGAGAGCGGGGAGGAGGCTGCAGGGTTAGAACACTGCGGATTTGGGGATTTGTGTCTGTACATCCAGCCTGACCAATAAATATCCACCTGTTTAGTTCATTCAGACTGTTCTCTGATACAAAACGCTGCTAATTTCCTCCTTTAGGCACAAGATTGAAATTCCATATGCAGGCTGTACTATTAGTACAATTAGTCAAACCACTTCTGTACCTTTTTTTTTTACTCCTTCATTATTTGCTCGGTTGGCCTCCAGGGGGCGTTGCTTTAACCAATGCGTCGATGAGATTCAGTTTGGGTGATGTTTTTTTTGTTTTTTTGTTTTTTTCTCTGAATGTAAAACAGCGTCCGCTCCCTAGGAACTAGCCGAGACCATTTTTTCCCGTTTATAGTATATATAATATTGTTGTTGTTTTTTTACCCATCTCGACTAACCGAAAAGAAAAGAAGATGCTGTCACTCTCGTTATTCTTCCCTCATCCTCCCAGCCTTTAAAATCCCGTTAGCAATCCGTAGTTTAAATCTCGATTCACTTTGATTAAAGAGCGCTTGGCTTGTTAGCAGGAGGTCTGAATTCTCCGACGTAAATGGTGTGAAAATAGACGCCACTCTTCTGTAACGATTTTGTGTGTATACGTAACAGTAATCTGTGTATATGAAAATAATCCTGAAGCGTAGTAACCACTCGTGTGACGGGAGTTACTCTGTCTCGGCTAGTATAGCGTCTCAGGTTTTCACGGTCCTGATTGGTTAACCTAATTTAGACCTCTAGTCATGTTTATATAATTGAAATTCATCTCTCGAGGGCTAGATTGCCTTTATTTGACGTTCAGGGACTGAACGAGCATCGTTAAAGGCGAACAGAGGGAGTGTACGAAAGACGTAAAGGGGTAGTTTGACCATACAGTAGCTAACAAGGAATTATAGTTAGCGGATGAGCCATGTGACAAAAATGTCATATCACAATACTCAAATTTTATGATACGTTTCTTGTGCAAGCTAAACAGTAACCTCAATTTTCCTTATTTATTAAGTTAAAAGAACAAATATGAAACAGCTGGTACATTGGTTTTATAGAAGCTCTGGAGAAACCTACGACACTCTCAGAAAAGCGTATGAATATACATATTAGACGTCTTGCCCAGTCCTAGTACCGCTTTTGCATGAATGAATACTATCGTTAGCATAATTTGGTCCACACTACCCCTCAGGTTGGAGATTTTAACCCAGACTGTATGAACAGGGTCTCATAATGGAGCACATGCATACATGTATGTACATGGTCTGTAATATGCTTCCTTTTAAAAAAAAGAATTAATAATAATAAGTCTTGTTGATTTGTGTGTCGGCGAATAGAAATACAAAGACGCTGATGTTACAAGCTGTCATAACCAAACATCAGTGCTTTTAAAGTCGGTTACTAATAAATGCATTAACAGGGCTGTGGGACGAGGGATGGTTTTGGGGAAATATACACATGCAGTTTGGATTTTTTAAAAAATATTTTTTTTGAGTGTATTATTTATAACCCGGGCATTTGTCATTGATGTTTTTGATTTCTTTCTTTTTTTTGGTTCGTCACTATGCTTTCAGAGAAATAGTGTGTAGGATAGTGCAGGGAGGTGGTCCGAAGATGCCACTTCTCGTCTTGAACAGTAAATCTATAAATAAATGAGCTGCAGGAGGGAGGGGGCGGGGAATTACGATTGGACCTAGCATTGGTCCCTGTGGGTTTCCTCTAATCAGATCATAGAATGATGATGTTTGGGGTTTGATTTTATTTAACGGGTTCGAACGAGGTGATAGCGTTGATAAGGATGATGATAACAATTTCTGGGTTTTGCTTTTGGATTCATTGCGATTTAAACTCTGATGTGGAGATGGAGGAGGGGAACGGACATGTCCGGAGAATTCCAGTACCTCAAAATGAAGTACATACATTAACTGATAAAATAAGCTCTAATTTACAGTAAGGTAAATTCTCTCTAGGTGTAATCCAGATTTCCTTCATGTATGCATGGTGTGGCTACGATGACAATAAAATGTCATATATATACAGTATAATAAAACACAATATATATGACTAATTGTAGCCACGCCTTAGTAACATCACTTAGTGCATAATCTCTCCTCTGAAACTCCACATGTCTCATCTCTTCAGTTTCCGGGGGGAGAAACAGATGACCCACCCTGCATAGTTGTCCTATTTTGTATTCCTTTACTTTTATGTTTCTTTTGAAATCATCAATCCTTGTCAAGTGCCTCTGTAGCAATTAATGCACTCTGAGCAAATGATAAATGGTGGAAAATTGGAAAAAATGAGCTAATAAAGAGGTATTGTGTACAATAAAAGGGACTTCTTGTGGTGATTGGTGTTTCCTTGTGTCCTTTATTTCCTTTCTGTCTCCTTGCTACATCTCTCCATCTGCATGTCGCTGCTTCACACTGTTAGTGTTGTTGTAAAGAACATGAACATCATCAGATATTAGACGTACAGGGTTTCTGCAGGTCTAGGGACCTCAATTTGTTTAAACTTGCATTTAGCACATTACCTTATAAATTATATTCCATTTATATGTATTCTATAGTGCAAAAGTTTGCATTTTCTCACACATTCCTTGTCATGCTGTTGTAGGAAAATAATCAATGACCGAGTGCTATAATGAAGCAAAGTTACTGTTAACACCCCAGAGTTGATTATTTTCCAATAACATTAATATTCCTCTTACTTTATTACTTAACTTGCCAATGATTATAGTTTACTTATGTTTATGTATTTTTGTCCATTTATAGTCACATTTAATCTTGTGGAACGTCCACGAGACATGTTATTACTGATGTTATAGCTATAAACAGTCCCTCGTCACTATAGCCGCTTGCCACGTTACGAATAAAAAGTAAAACATAAATTCTTCTGTCCTGAAGATGTCGAAAACTTTACCTGTGACCTTGTGGGGGATGCAAACTTTTGCACTGTACTGTTTTAATGTTAGCTAGCTGCTGTTGAGTTAGCATACGCAGAGAAATATCGACATGAGGAAATGTAGTGTCAACCAAAAGTAGCTAAAGAACTGCGAATACTCTCACTGTGTACTTCTTTTATCATATTCAGAGTTAAATTACACTGAAGAAGATAGGCCTAAGAGATCTGCAGACACCCTGCACTCACCATGTGCTACTTCTGATCTCTTTAAAGCAGTAGTTTCCTCTCACATCTTAGTCTGAGAACTTTTTATTCTCTAAAGGTAGTATAAATAGTGGTGTTCCTGTTATTCTAACACCGAGGTGGTGAGCTGAATCATCAGTAATGCTCACCAAATCATGGACAAAAACAAAACTGTCCACAGTTGTCATCTGCTGCGGCTGGATTTTCCCGCTGATATAGCAGGAGCTCTGCTGAACTCTAAAGAAGTGTTTCTGTGTTTTGGTGTGAGACTTCAATTATTTTGAGCTGTTTCTCAATCCAGTCCTCATGGATTCCCAGTCCTCGAGCACACACTCGCACTGATTTAACTGTGCTGTGTGTGAACAAACATACGTGTACTGGCTTTAGATCAGGGGTGTCAAACAGACGGCCCACAGGAATGTCTTGTGAACAGTAACTGAACTGAAAGATTGGAAATAATAGAGCCTCTGTCATTCCACTAGGGAGAAAAATTAACAATAAACTCAGGGCCATAAACTCAGCTACTCTCAAAATGTGCTAATGATAATTAATTCTTCATTAGCAAGCTAGAAATTTTTACACTCTGTCCACATGTTTTTCTAAAAGAACTGTCGTCATTTGAAAAATTCCAAACAACTTCAATATTATTCATGATTCATGACGTATAATCCAGTCTTGTCCATTTCAGTTCCAGATTTTAACACTACAAAATGTGGAAAAGTTCAAGGGGTGAATACTTCTATTATAATATAATAATAATAATAATAATAATAATAATAATAATAATTTGGTAATGAATTGCAGTCTGTTCGTGTGTTTTGTAGGTTATAAGTTTGATCCATTTGTGCATTCCGAACATTAATAAACCTTTCACATATACTGTACACAGATGTGTGTAAGTGTAATGTAGCATGTTACCTAAAATGAATTTGACACCCATGATTTATGTCCTTAAGATCTTTAAGGTCACCTAAAAGTTCTTTTGAAGACCAAAATCCAGGCCAGTCAATAGTGAAGAATAGTTTGCTTGATTATTCCAGGAAAAAGAAAAGAAAAAATGACATGGCAGAATAAGGCACTTCAGTTTTAAAGTAGAGTTATTGGCAGGCTGTATATGGCAGGCAGTGGTTCTGAAAGTGGGGTGAAAGTTTTAAAATGGTTAGAGTGGTGAAAGGCACAGCATAAATATTTAAATATAATTATTACTATAAATATAATAAATATAATTATTACTGCGTTCTTACGCTTTGTATATTTGACTGGTCACTTGATTTGAATGGGTTTAATCCAAACCTTAGACAAATTACTAAGAAATTATACTTAAGAGAAAGATAATGTGTCAAACTCTTACTCAATCACAAGTGTGGTTGCAAGTGAAAGTTTAAAAAAAAAAAAAAAAAACGTTGCTACATTTAAAATGTACCCAAATATTAAAAAGTAAATGTTTGTAACTTACGAAATTAAGTTAAATAATTTTAAATTATTTAATAATTAAATAATATTACTTATCTAAACTATTAAATAATTTTTGTCTTGAAGCAACTCCACTGTTTTATCCGAAAACATTCAAGATAAGTTTCAACATTCAGCTAGAATTCGACATGCTACATAGCCAATTGTGTTAGCTACTGGAATGGATGCTAGTCTAACCAAGAATTAGCTAAGAAAACAGGCTAACTTAGATAAATATAGCCAGTTAATGTTAGCAAATTAGCAAAACTTACGTCAACATGCGTTTCCAAATTAGATGGAGTTCGTTCCCTTTTTAGCGAGGTAAAGGAGGCGCACCGTTTTATACGAGTCTTTGTTTACTTCAGCATACTGAAACCTTTTACTGAGGTAGGGCCAGGGACGCTCATCCTCAAGTTCAACACTGCAGTCTGGTGGCTTAGCCATATCCAGGCACACATGGATAGCTATAGTGCTAACTACATTGTGTAGTTAGGAAGTTTTTTCTTGGAAACGTAATTAAGACTACAAGTATTCAATTTCAATAATACTTCAGTAAAGTAATCCAGTGCAATTAGTCAAGTATTTTCCACTTCTGTGGTTCCATGCACCAAAATCGTACCTAACCCCTTCACATTTCTCATTCTTGTAACTACACACCCCCATTAGCTTTACTGTAATTACTGAGTAATTCATATTAGTTAGAGAATAATACGCATTTAAGATGCATATCTGAATAAAAACCTGGGAAGGGGGTCAATACTTTTACACTTCCTGAAAGACAGCAAAAACACTGACTTGCTTTTGCAACACGTGGTCAAACCCGAAAGTAGGTCGCTGCGAGATGCTCATGTCACTTCACGTTAGTAAACATTGACTTTCCGAAACAAACCCACTGGAAGGTCAGACACACACGTGTCAAAGAAAACAAGTTTCTCAGGCTGCTGTCGCTTCTCCACACATGTGTAACATGTCTGCCTAGTTCTTATCTCTCTTTTCTTATCGCTCTCATTACGGTTGTTCTCAAACAGACGTCCAGCTCCACGACGGAACCAGTGGTGACCCTGAACATCCAGAACACCTGCGCTGCAGTGCATTGTGGGAGGTGAATACTGCGGAAGAGTTTCTACAGTGCTGTTTAAAATATTCACATTTTACCTTATTTTTGTGTATTTTTATGGTCAGAAAAGTAACGTCATGTAGTGTTTATACCCAGATTAGAGCTTCCCCTTTCTCACTGCACCTCTACACACCTGAGTTTAACTGCAAAGTGTGCAAGTTGACTGAATGTCCTTCAACTTCTGTAATGCTTATTACATTGAACATGAATGTATTTTTTTGAATTTTTTTAAACTAAAATATGAAAATATTCAAGACACTGGGGTATCACGAGACAGTAATAAATTTATTGCAGCTTGTGTGGTGGTTTATTTTAAGCTAAATACTAAAATATTACACATAAAGTAAACCAAATGTACACAATGTACCTCTTACCCTAACTACTCAATCAGCAAAGACATATTGGTGCCTGAAGTTTGCTTACCACTCAAGCTATGAGGCTAATGTAGCTAACGGTTGATGGAAGTCTATCTCACCCAAAATCTTTCCCATTAATCAATGTTAATTTTGACAATTAATTTGGATTTACTTTTAATCTTTTGTCAAAAATACATCATAGATTTAGTCACATTTTAGTCAGTTGGTTATTGATAGCTTTACTGTAGACTTAGCTTGACGAAAAACTTTGACTAAGTGTAGTCAATAGAAATAAAAGTCCTAGTCTCTTTTTTCCCCTCAGATTTCCCCATGATATCCTTTTCAAGTTTTAAAGTTACCTTCGGGAGCGGGCTGGATTGATCAGAATTGATTTGGGAGCAGGGGTTAAAAAATTAGACCGCTATACACCTCTACTTCCAAGTGTATAGCTTTTGAAGTTTTGTTCATTTTTATAGATTACAGATAGGCACACTAATTAATGACATTAATGCATATCTTAGCTGATCAGAGTGGGGTAAGAAACTGAAATTATTAGAAAAATAATGAGTCATCATGTTCTTCTGTGTGATGCTACAAGACAGTAGTTGTCAAGTCATTAGAGTTCTTTCGTGACTATACCGGTGCTTTAACACAGAACTTGTGGCTATTGTGGAGATGAGCTTTAGTTTTGCTATAACAATGAAGGAAATAACAGGAAATCGTGTTTTTATGCATTTTTTCATAAGCCAGTAATATATGCACCATAAAATATTTTCGGATCAATTTTTCATGTTTTGTATGTGTGAATCCTCTTCTTTAAAACTATATTCTTCGTGTTATATGTGAAATGAAATGAAATACATTCCCAAGAAATCACATTTTTGAAATGACAACTAATAAAGGTGTAAAGATTAATTTCTGAACCTGCATGAATGGCAGCATTTATACAGTTTTCACAAAGTTACTATAAACTTGAAAACTATAAACTATAAACAGTCAAATTATGTAAGATAAAAAAAAAAATCAGAAATGATTTACAGCTACATGACTACCTATTACATATTATTTATTACTATTACATTATATAATTTATATATAAAATATAAATAAAAAATAAAATAAAAAAAATAAAATTTTATATATATATTTGGAAAAGGGTAATTTTTTTTTTCTTTTTTCCAAGTTCAAAATAACTTTCATGGCAATTTTCCTCCATACTACCCAAAGTGTGCTACTGTCTCTTTATGGACATCAACAAGATCTTTTAATTTCACTTAAAGTGTCACACAATTTTATTATTTTGGAATTGTATTGGTTCAGTGTTTGTTGTTTTGTAAAATGGCTTTAATACCCATTTATAAAAATGGATTTAAATGTTTTTCAGTGCAGGATCTTAATTTACAGATAAAAACAACCTAACAGATATGTCCCTGTAAGCCCCACATGGGGAAATACCTGTGCTTCCTGGATTTAAATTGGGCTAAGGCTCAACATTTGTCAGTGGGCTAACTAGTACAATTACTCATCACTTTATTAGATACACTTGTATTCATGCAATTGTCCAATCAGCCAATCATATTGCAGCAGTCCAATGCATAAAATACTGCATGTACAGTACAAGAGCTTCAGTTAATGTTCACATCAAACAGAACGGGGAAAAAATGTGATCTCAGTGACTTTAACCGTAGCATGGATGTTAGTGCCAGATGGGCTGGTTTGAGTATTTCAGAAACTGGGGATTTTCTCTCGGGATTTTCACACACAACAGTCTCACGAGTTTACACAGAATGGTGCAAAAAAACAACAACGACAACAACAAAAAAAAAAAACATCCAGCAAATGACAGTTCTGCATCTTGTTGATTTGAGAGGTTGATCAGAGGAGAATGACCACAGTGAAATGATTCGAGCTGACAGGAAGTCTACAGTAACTCAAATAACCACTCTTTACAACCATGGTGAGCAGAAAAGCATCTCAGAATGCACAACACGTCGAACCTTGAGGGAGATGAGCTACAACAGCAGAAGACCACAACATCGGGTTTACTCCTGTCAGCCAAGCAGAGGAATCACTGAAACTGGACAGGTGAAATCACTGGGCAACGTCTTCTGCATGATTGAACATGACTGGCTGATTGGATAATTGCATGAATGTGCAGGTTTACAGGTGTTCCTAATAAAGTGTAAAATACCTAGCTTTTGACTGGGCAAACATTACATTTTCATTACATTTACAGCTGCTTTGTGGGCTGTCTCAGGGGTTTTGTTTGCATCACACATGGAAAAAAAAACACAATTATAGCAGGGGTTTAGATGACCAAACCCAAGTGTGGACTATCTCACAGATTCTGTCTGGATCTCAGCTGGGCTGTCATTTTAAGCAGCAGGGTTTTTGATGGACAAACAGATAATAGGTACATTGTTTTAGATTAGCAATCAGCAATGATCTTACAGCCTAATGGAGTTTACATGTCGCTCATATTTACAATGAGGGTAGCCGCACTAGTATAAAACCCAGCTTAGTATCCTTTTCAATACAGACTGGGTTATGGGTTAAATGATCTTTGTCTTTAGGCTATGCTAAGGGTTAATACTGATCAATGGTTTTTAATTAGCAAGCCATACATCTGGTTGGCATATGTGTGTGTGTGTGTGTGTGTGTGTGTGTGTGTGTTTGTGGACCAGGGCATGTTGGCAAGTCTTTCCATAGCAGCACCGCTTATATATTAAAAAAAAAAACAGCAACATTGCACTACACACTGAGTAATCAAAAATACACTAATAAAAAGACCTTAACAAAGTGTATAGTGTACTACACTAAGGGATGTCATTGTCTGTGCTATTAATATCACATGAAACATTGAATTATCTGGCATATATTTTGTATTTATTACATCTTCATGTCTTATTTCAGCACAGAAACAGTAGAAGGTGTGCACTTGTGACATTTTGCCCCATCAGTGGGTAGGTCACACTGGTCTTTTCAAAATAAATAAAGAAATATCATTGTAAATATTGATTTTTACATTTTTTTTAATTACAAATTCAATATCACAATACAACTTAATTAAAGAATGAATGGGGCAAGAGGTAGAAGGGGTTGGTTGGCATTTTGTGTGTGTGTGTGTGTGTGTGTGGTGGTGGTGCAGATAAATAAGACACAATTTTATTTTTTACAGAAAATATGACGTGCCATATAGGTCAAAAATAAGAAAGTTGGCCTGAATTCAAATAGAGTGACTTTAATGAGAACAGGAAATTGACCTCAGAACATGAAATCACACAAAACAACAACCTCAGATGTTGAACAGGTGAGAATAGTGTGACCTCGTGTGTGTACCCACATCACAACTTAACCCACTCTCCCCTACTTTGTAAATATTACATTAGCTCAGATATCCTGACCTCTACTGCATTTCAGTGTATGTGTGTGTGTGTGTGTGTGTGTGTGTGTGTGTGTGAACAATGGATTAATAGATTAGCATTAGAGCAGAAGGTCCAGTAGATGGCAACCTCAAAGCTCTGTGCAATCAAGCCACTGTTGTCATACAGTGCAAAAGTTTGTGCACCCTTGCTTCAACATGCTAACACCAGCAAGACATTAATGCAAGTTAGATTTTACAGATGTTCCCTTTATTAGTACAGATAACAAAAATGTATGCTAACAAATGTATGTTAAGATGTTAATCGTGAACAAATCAAAACAATACTTTGATAAAAATTATTTTGCTTTTTGTTTTAGATTTTAGTGAATCTCTCTCCAGGGTTTTTTTTTTTTTTTTTTTTTAATTCTCATTATTTCCACTCTTTGGTCGTTATCTTTGTGTCTGTATTTCCAAATTTTTTACATAATGGTTTTCACTGTTACTAACATTTTCCCTAAACACTCTGCTATCTTTTTCTTCCCTTCATCAGGCTCTATAAAAGGTCAATATGTTTTGGTTTACATCATATTTAGCCGTTAGACACCTCAGTGAAGTATCTAAAGCATGTCAACAGGGATGAAAACTTTGCAGCATGTTTATAAAAAACTGGTTATAAAAGAGGACTGAGATGCAATCGCTGTGATATTTAGACAGTATGTTGTAAAAGATTTTTAATAAGAAAACACCAATAAATTATCATCAAATTATGTTTTGTAGATAGCTTGTAAAATAGAGGTACTTTTTTCAGTTCTTGACCCAGAAACCAAAAGGGATGCTAACTTTCCACTTACCTGTCACTGATTTTTTTTCTCTTTTTTGAAAAGTTTCATCTGTAATGCAGTTTAGTTTCAAGATTTTTTTGTTAGATGTTACTCAAATTTTACATATTTTAGTTTCACTTTCAATTTTTGTCATTTTAAGTGTGGAGACAGATTGAAAGGTCAAAACAAAGCAAGACATTATGCCTTATAACAAAGCAAGACATCATGCCTTACGGGGGTCTTTGTGTGTGTGCAGTGACTGCTACTATTGTCGCTTGTGGGTGCGAACGATCTCCTGTTTAAATCCTGACATAAAATGGTAGTATTCTGTATGTAGTAGAGGTGTAACACAGTACCCATATCTGTATTCATATCTGTTTAGTGCATCAACTATCTGTCTTTGTATCTGTATTTGGATTTAAACCTGAAGTAGGTGTGGATTGTTTTTTTTTTGTTTTTTTGTTAAATATGAACCCTAGGAAATGGCAGCAGTGTCAGCATGGTGTGTTCACTGGCTCTGACAGTTCCTCAACCTCAGCTACATCACTCCAGTTCATAACTGGTCTTACCTAGAGATGTGCACAGGATTTTTTTAAAATGCACACCACTGTTTTCAAACCAAATACCCTGTGACCCTTTCTGGCAAGCTTTCTTAAAAAACAAACGACAAAAAAAATTAATAGTGCACCTACTATTCATATCTGTATTTGTATCAGTTTAGAACACATTATTTGATTGCATCTGTAATATGTAGTATATAAAGTCTACTGTATATTTTATAGACATCACTGTGTTACTTTTGTTTTAAAATGTAACCTCAGTTAGACAGTTAACTCCATAATTATTGGCACCCCTCATGAAAATAAACAACATATAGGGACACTGTTTAGTTTCATTTTAACACAATTATTTCAGTGTTTCTCTGTGCCTGAATTAGTTGTTATGCGTGTATGTTGCTGCATTTCTCTTGCACTTGGTAACTTTAAAGAAAAGATGACTGGATATTTTGGGAGACAGGACTTGTGCAAGCTCAGTGTGGAAGCTTATTTAATGAACATTTTAAGGATCTTATGACCTTTTTTCCAAGGATCTTATGAATTTTATTAGACAGACCGGTGTATGCGCTTGGTTTTGAGACTTGCCGAAGTGATTACATTATTATACGTTTTCATTATTATGTGCACATTTTAGAAGCTCCAGTTACTGACTGTAGCACATCTGTTGCTCTGCACAAAGTATTGGCCCCGCTCTACCCCATCCATCCATCAGTGGAGAAGAACCACCATGAAACCACTGAGCAGATATTATTTGGCTGTTATTTGGTGTTTTCTGTACATCAGTGTTTACTGTAAACGTACTGCTGTCTAGAATTACTGACAACTTTACTAGAGATGCCTAACTTGTTGGTCCACCTTGTAGGTGTACTGTTAGAGACGAAAAAAATCCATGTACGGTATATGTTAGGTAAGTTGTGCTGGTGACCTTTTCTCAGTTTAGCAGCAACACTGAGGTGAATTGAGGTCAGTTTTCATCCAGGCCTTGTGTGTGTGTGTGTGTTTGCGTGTGTGTGAGTGCATGCACTTATGTTTCCTTCATCACACCTTTGAAACAATTTCCTCATACTGTACATATTGCAAAATGAAAATAGAAACCAAAACTTTTACTTTTTTCAAAACTGGATATTACTTTTTTATTACCTGAATTGGGCCTTTTTTGTATTTACACCTATTTTGTTGCAACCGTCCACCCACCTTAATGTGATAGCACGTATACACTGTGTGTCTCTCTCAGCGTATATGTATGTGTGTCAGTGTGTATATGTGTGTGTGTGTGTGTGTGTGTGTTTGAGTGCGTACCACAGTGGGAGTTATCTGCGACGCTGCCTCCTCAGCCATTGCTCAGCATCTTATCTTGTCTAGAGGATCTTCTGTCACCTGTGCTTCAGTGTTTTGGCCTTTAGGACTACAAGAACATGGCTGATGGTTGTGTTTCGTACCCCTCAGTGTTTGTGGTGGACAGCGGTACCAAGTTACCACCAGCGCTGCCCCCCAAACCAGGACAAACACGAATCCAGAACCGGAGGAACCGTCAGATCCAGAACATAGTCTTGGTGCTGGTGTGTCTGGCTTTGGTTGGCTTATTAGTGGAGGGCTATTTCATCTATAAACTCCACGGGAATAACAAAACCTCTGAGTCTGTAAGTGAAAATGCTGGCATGCTGTCCATCACTTCTGTTCTTTCTTTCTTGTGTCTTACTTTCAAGAAATCATTTCTGCTAAACTTCCTCTCACCTTAAATAGCACCCTATTTTTTTTTATCTTGGCTTTCTGCTTTGCAGCACAGTTTTTTTTTTTATCTATGGTGTGGTTTTGAATTGTGAAGCACTTTCCTTATTACACACAGACCTGAAACATATTACTCATGATAGCTGGATTAAATAACTGTAGGTTTTACTTGTGTAATGAGTGAGCATCTGAAGCTGGCATGTGTGATATTTATTCCTAACTTACTGTATTCCTCTTCCTGTGCCATGCTGACTGCTCTACCAGCTCCTGTGCTGTTATTTTATATTTTATTTTCTGTATTTTTGTTTATACATGAGTGTCGGTTACTGAGGGAAGTGAATCTAATTGCATTTTAATTGTTATTTAATTATTTTAATTGGTTTGATTATTTCATTAATAGATTATAGTCAGGATCCCCATGTTTATACAACACTATTTGTGAATAGAAAGATGACAGAAAAATTCGCTAGCATATTAAAAAGCTGTTCAAGATGTATAATTCAACTTTTAAATATTCTTGAGCTTGCGTTATGATCATTTTATTAAGGGTTTAAATATTTTAAGGGTTAACTTTTTTGGCTGATTAAAACTACATCACTCCCCTAACACAGTGGGCCTCTGATTTTCAGAGTAATCATGTCATATTATTAATCAGAATCACAGATCAATATCATTAACCTACCACGATGAATGGTTAAAAAAAGTCTGTTCAATCTGACTCCTCCTCTTCCTTGAAGCCCCCACACATGCGAGATGTAGCTTCCTGTAAAACACATTGCAGGAGTGACCTAGAGCAGCTGAAACTCATCTGTGCTGTGGGCTTTTTTTCTTTTTTTTTTTTTTTTTGGTTTTGAAACAGGGGTCAGAAAACCTGAAAATGTCTGCACACAGACACATAGACACATTTGTAGATGCAGTAAGAGTTACACACCATTGCTGCTATACACAGTATATAAGCAAGATTGATTGGAATGCTCTGAAAAAAGTACCCATTTCCCAAAAGTATTCAGTGCTGTACTCCACTGCTCCGAATACTTATAGATGTTGTATATCTACACTGCACTCTGGGACTTTAAGTCCAGCATGTGCACAAACATCACTACTTCTATGCTGGATTTCACAATAATATAATGTTGAATGTCAATGGCAAAATGGGGAGTTAGAAAAGAAGCTCTCGCTCGTTTTTTTTGGGGGGGATCTAACAGCAAGACCTGAGTGTTATCACTTAAGTTTGAGATTTTTATATATATTTTTTTCTCCTATTAAATGCCGTTATAGTGGCGCTAGCAATAACACAACCCCCATAAACCCCCCAACCCACAAATTACCACCAAAATTTTTTTCAATACACATGTTTTTAATGTGTTCCAGGGTGAATACAGTTATTTCACACCTCCGGAAGTAACTATGCTGTATTATCATTCTATAATTTTATTATAAAAACTGTTTCCCTGTGTTACTGGTTTACTTTATGTTCTGCTTCTTAAATATGATAATTACTTTTTTCAGAGAGTAATCAGGAAACATGTGTGAATAGACTATACATGTGAGGAAGACCGTGCTACTTAAACTGACACAGATAATTCGCGTTTGTATTCTGAATTACGTACCATGGTTACTTGTAACCCATTATAACCCTGTATACAAGACCTTGTGCATGACCACCATCAAGCATGACTATGCAAACAAATGTGTATATTTTATACAGACCACATCGCATGTTTGCTTTCTTTCCTTTCCTCGTTAAGACCTGCTTGCTGGTAACTTGATGGTGGGCTGGTCCACCTGCTGTGGTTATTCTGCAGCCGTGTTCATTTTATGCACTTCCAATACTGAATATTGTTTTCTTCTGTTTGATGATTACACATTTGACATTATTTAAAGTGGGTCTGCACCACATTTCACAAATTTGCACACTTAATGCCAGGTTTTGCATAACATTTGTGTACCAGTCTGACTAAATATGCAGAAACCATATCAGATATGATCTAAACCATGACATTTCTCTCTTTTTCAGAAATCTGATACCCCACAGACTGATGCACAACAAGGTAGAGAACGCATCTTGCCACTGTCAGAGTTTTTGCTATTTAAAAAAAAAAAATTATAAATACTATTTAAAGATGGTGTCAAAACCAAAAAACACCACATACATAAAGGACTAGTGAAACAGGAATCCAATGACCACATGGAATACAGCCTACAACTGCAGTAATAATAGCAGGAATTTTCAAGGACACGATATAAACAAACAGAGTTAAACACAGAAGAAGACACTGGGTAGACAAACTTAAGTTGACCAGAATCATCTTAAAAAAAAAAAAAAATCATTACTCGTTACTTAGAGTGGAAACAAACTGCAGCCTACAGGTCCAAGCGCTGCCCGTAAATGCTGACCTTGCATGCAGTGTAAAGGTGGTTGCACACATTCTGCGTAATTGTCGAACAGACATGCGCTGGTCAGGGTGTGTCATTTCAGTATGTCGATTTTAAATGCTTGATTTCTGCTAAAAATTTATTTTGTGTTTGTATCAAAAATAAAGAGCTTTAAATAAAAAGGTAAATATAGGGCCGTATTCAGAGTTGCTAATATCAATATTTGCGCAGGGAAATTTTCATATTCAGAAATTTCTTATTCAGAGAGCAGGTACTCAATTTTAATTGGCTATTTTCAATTGTCAGATTAAATAATATAATGTTAATTTGATGTGCTCTTGCGTAAAGAATTCATGTGGTTTAAAGGATAAGCTAACTGAGCATTCATCTGCTACGCTTAATGCTCATTAAGTGTAAGTGTTCATAATTTTATCCATAAATAATTCGCTCCTTGAGATAAGCAGTTTCCCAGATTAAGATTTTTTAAATGTAATGCCTCAACCTCTGAAGTGTTTTAAGTCGAGAGTTATGTCCGAGGTAATGTGTGTAGTTTCAGTACTAAATCCTCACTGTGCAAGCTTAACTCAACTCTGAATACGGCCTATAAAGACTACAAAAATAATGATGTGACTAGCAACTGATGATTTAACAAACCAAATTATGGCTTATTTATTTATTTATTTTACTGAAATGGCTGTGAGTATTTTGTATTACAGTGAGTAGATTTTAATGGCCATTCCCATTGGTGTAACTGTGTTTCAGGAGGTCCAAATGAGGAGAAACCCGTCACCAAGAAACCAAAGCTGCTTACAATCCAGCATCCATCAAAGCCTCTTGCACATCTGACAGGTGAGGATGAGCTTCTCTACATCACATCACTTTGTCCATAATTCTCACTGTGCATTTCATCTTATAGAATGTTTTTAAATAATTTTTTTGTTGTTTTGAAGCTGGTGATAAGAAACCTAAAAAGGATGGAGTCATGGAATGGAAGGAAAATGGAGACTCCATCCTTTATGAGCTCAAGTACAAAGATGGAAAACTGATCATTCAGAAGGAGGGCTACTACTACGTGTACTCTAAGCTTAGCTACAGTGCAGAAGGCCCTCCTTTCATTCAGATGGTGAAAAAGAACACAACGCGCTATCTGGGTAATTCTATCACGCTCCTTACATACTACAGACACAATTCAAACTCAAACAAAGGCAGCATGAGGAGCAGCTTCCTGGGTGGGATCTTCCATCTGTACAAGGAAGATGCTGTTTTTGTTCATGTGAACAACGGCTCTTTGATTCGTCTGCATAATTCAGCTGATAACTTTTTCGGCATGTTTATGCTGTAGACAGAATTTAGCTCTGTATTTATAACCATAGGCGCCAGCTTTGTGGGTGCTCTGGAGCTCGAGATCCCCCAATGTTTAGGATTTAAATATCCCATATTTAGACATTTCAGTTAAAAATATACACCACACTTTGGTAAAGACAACACCTGTTAGAGTATAATGGTAATAGTGGTATTTTAGTGATATTATCTGTTGTAGTGTCCATTTTAGACAAAATTTCAGTCTTCAATATTGCCTGTTCACACCATCAATGATGCAACACAACAAAGCGACATTTATTTTTAGTGACCGGTGGCCATTTAAAGGCTCAGTCCCAAACTGTACACTACCGCACTATACAGTCAGGTCCATAAATATTGGGACAGTGACACAGTTTTGGTAATTTTGCCTCTGTACACCACCACAGTGGATTTGAAATGAAGCAGTCAAGATGTGACTGAAGCGTAGACTTTCAGCTTTAATTCAAGGGGTTTAACAAAAATATTGCATTAACCGTTTAGGAATTACAGCCATTTTTTACAGAGTTCCT
>CM040476.1:3319600-3346046 GCA_022758105.1 Pangasianodon gigas | reverse complement strand
GAGGAACTCTGTAAAAAATGGCTGTAATTCCTAAACGGTTAATGCAATATTTTTGTTAAACCCCTTGAATTAAAGCTGAAAGTCTACGCTTCAGTCACATCTTGACTGCTTCATTTCAAATCCACTGTGGTGGTGTACAGAGGCAAAATTACCAAAACTGTGTCACTGTCCCAATATTTATGGACCTGACTGTATAGTGTGGTAAAAACGCCCACATGGTAGCCATTTTGAAAGTGGGTCCGGCGACCCCCAGGGCCCATGAAGTATAGCCAGAGGGTCCATGACTGTTTTAAAAATGTATTGTTTGACTGGTCACTTAAATTGAATTGGTTTAACCCATACCTCAATAACTTAAAAGCAAGTAAGACTATAAATAATTTACTTGGGGTTAATGTGGTCTGTTCAGGAATAAAAAGCACTCTGGCTCTAATAAATAGCCAGAATATTACTGTATGTATTTGAATAGTTGGATTAGGTTTGGAAAATAAGTCAGCACTGGCTCTCTGGCTCCAAAACGTTTGAGAAACCGTGTCCTAAGGTAACAGGTAATTTATGGCCGTGTACAATTTTGACATTGTATTTATTGCTCTGGTATGTGGCTTGGGATGCAGACAGTAACAGAAGGGGGAAACATTTTCCATGTTTTTTGGTGCCAGATTTTTCTTATTTCCGGCTTCTGAATCAATGAGTGAGACTCGCTGTACTGCTAGAGCTGTTGATTACCCAAACAGAGTAGATAAGTTCTGTCATTAGAAAAATATTTTTCTGTCAAAGTAGAAGGGCAAACCTTGAGCAATGTAATTTTACACAACGTTAATCAACATTGCAAAAACTTCTCCAACTGAAAAGCTCCAACAAAACCTACAAAATTCTCCACTTTTAATTTTTTTTTTATTTACTACAAGTTGCCAAACATGAAAGCATACCAGACCTGTAGGACACTCAGTTTCTGCATCAGATTATTCCTCAGCAGTACAAACAATCCATACACACCTTGCAAAAAGGTCTTGAGTTCATCCAACAATCTCTAAAATGTTGCTTGTATTATGTTCTCTGGCATTTTAACTGCATGTACGGCCTACACAGAGGATGATTAAGAGCGCAAACCCATCATTCAGCAAGTACTCAGTGATTGGTGGAATACAGTTAGCTTGATTGGCTGAAAATGTGGTACAGTAGTATCTGTACAGTAGGGCCTGGATTTTTAACTCTCTTGACACATTTAGGTAGTGTGCTAGTTTTGAAAATAGTTAAAAATCATCAAATAGTGCTTTTTCAAAAAATAGATAAAAAACTCCATATTGCAAAACTATTTTTAACAGTCGCAGTGACTATAAAAAAAAAAGCCACTAAATGTTAAGACAAATTTGCCAAATTAGCAACACTGGCTGGAATATCACTGTCATGAACTGTGTGATGTCACGCACTTGTAGGCAATTATGAGCACCCACAATGAAATCATACATTGGCGTCTATGATTATAACAGCATTCTGACTCAGTTAAAAAACGCTGGTATTGAACTTCAACAAACCAACCAACCAACACAGTTTATGGTAAATTTTTTTTTTTTTTTTAAATCAGAGGTGCAATAAATGAAATTATAATACTTAGCTAGAAACTGCTACACAGCTGGCTTGTTTGTAGTCAAGCCGATAATCACATGATCACATCACTGGTAATATTACCACCAAAAGCTGACAGTTATACATAGTTGCTTTGTACCATTTTTAAACACCAGATAGCAAAAAATGTAATTAATATTTTGTCAACGTTTACCTGAAATATTGTGGTTTGAATGTATACAGTTTTGAGCATACAACATTCTGCACAGCCCTTTCACAACTCAGGCGTAACTTCATTATTTTATTTATTTCTCATGAGGGCATCATGTAATTATTACAATAACATACCATGTCTCAGTGGAAAACTATTTAAAAACTTTTAATACAGTAATGTAAAGTTTATTAATTAATATAAAGGTACATATTTTTAGCTTTTGCATCAAGACAAAGGCAGAAATATAGAGAGACTCATACTGAGGACTATAAATACAACTTTTCACAAAAACATTTTAACATTGGTTCAATGTAAAATTAGCATAAATCTTTTTAAACCCACTTGATTCTTTGGCTACTGGACATGATTAAAGGTCAAAGAGGGTTTTTTTTTTTGCACAATATTAGTTATTTTTATAATTTATTCTTATTTTATCTTTGCTATCAGTCTTTTTTATAGTTTATGTAGTGAAAGGCTTTTATATCGTACATATAATTTTTTTTCTGATAATAATTTGAATGTATTTGAATGAATAATATAATGCCTCTGAAAAAAATCTGCGATGCAAACTTTGAATTTAATGTTTAAATTTTTTTGTAATCTTTTCTTGTTTAAAAATAAATATTTCAAACAATTTAAAACTGTGTCTGCCTTTAAACAGCACGTATAATTTTTTTTTTAGTTTAAAGGACATGACATACCTAAACCCATACATACATTATTCAAGCATTGTTTCTGTATACAAGATACAAAACTGTGGTTGGCCACTTCCATTCGGCCCACAGGCGCAAGTGACTCACTCACTGCCTGACACTCCGGATGTGTAAGTCTAAACTTTTACTTCCTTTGAACATGTGTGCATGTTGTTAAGTCTGTTTCCCACCATTCTTGACCTGCAGTTTGCAGTGGCATGCGTTTGAAACAGTGCATCATGCATCTCAGTCAAACATATCAGATTGTTTTCCCCTCTAGCTTTTATCTCAGGTTTACAGAGTAAACTTTTTGGTCTGGCTTGGGTTTCTTTTCATCTGTGTCTTGTTATAAGAAGTGGTGGCTTTGAGCTCGCCCACGCTGCAGGCCCAACCTGCTCTTAGCTGAGTTGCGGGGCTCTTGGGTAATGTGGAGAGGAAATGGGGGGGTGGGGGAAGAGGTCTGCAACAGGTACATTAGAATGATTCTTTCGCTGACTCAGATCTCACAGGAAAACCTATCTCAGACACCCCTTTGGAAGGTTCCAGCCGATACACCACATACATAAAGGACTAGTGAAACATTTAGAGAATGGGGAATGGGATACGACATGAATGTGTCTACCACTAATGGAGAGAATTTCACAAAAAGATATGAAAAAAAGTGCCATGGGTCATGATTATGTGATAGAATTTTTTTTTTTTTTTGGAATAAGAAAGGCCCAGGGTGGCAAAAATAGATGCATCGAAAGTAATGTAAAAGTATCATGCAAGTAAAAGCAAAGTGAATTTAAAAAAAAAAAAAAAAAAAAAAAGAGTAAAGATATAGTGCTAAAGTAAAAAAACATACAAACAAACAAACAAAAAACTCTGCTTCACCACTCTTTATGTTTCATACATGGATTATGGAGAAGACCACCAACAGATGATCTTAACGCATAGTACGGAAATATAACATTTCAGCATTTTTAAAAAAAAAATACACACCAACACACAGAATGAAAAGTGAAAACTGAAGTAAGAAAACATAACTGCATCATGTCAGCACACAGAGAGACTGCATAGTGCTGTGGTATTAGTCATATATGTGCCTGTCTACTGTACATAGGACTTGTGCTTCATTCTCATTGCTCTGCTGTGGTATGGAGTGAAACTAAAAGCAGTGACACATTCTCACTTTGCTGTGTATTTAGCTGGATTTTCCCTGTCTGTGCTTTCTGAACCACACTTTCTGTCTGAACTGATATTGCAGAGGAAAATCGTGTGCCTTTAAACAGAAAAAAAAAAAAAACTTCAAAGGCCTCTGCTGATTGAATTGTAAAAAAAAATGAAATGAAGAAAAAGAAACATAACTTTTGTTGTTGTTGAGTGTTGGCTCATGTATATAGTGGCAGTAAAATTTAGTAGCATTTTGTTTCGTTAATGGTTAACGTTGTTAATGGTTGTGTTGGTTTCATCCAAAGCAAGTGTTTTGCAATGTCACTAGCTAAGTTAGTGACATCTCATCTTTGAGAAAGGAACTTGTTCAGACAAAGCAAACAGCGCCCTCGGGTGCTCACAAGTGCAAACTGTGAGCTTATGAAAAAGGGGAGAATAGGACATACAATGTCATAAACTGTTTTAATGTCATTTGTAATTGCTAGTTTTGGTTCCATATTACAGTAGCGTTCACCTTTAAGACAAAATATATTACTAATTTTACAATTTTTTTTTTACTAATAACGGCAAAACCTGATGTGTTCTGTCATTTTACCAAATTCTGACTGACAAAAACAAACAAACAAACAATTATTATTATTATTATTTTTTTTTTTTAGAAATTAGCATTGGTGCTTGTAAACAATATAGTAACAGAGAGAAGTGCAATCAAAAAGTTCTATCATGCAAGAATATTATTATTATTATTATTATTATTATTATTATTATTATTACAGTATATAGGTGAACCAAATTTGGTGAAGGGCGTTAATGTCGGTACTGGGACTGCTCGACGACAAGGTAGGATAAGCATCTCATGTAATATGACAGCTGAGTTTTATTCCATTTAAACTTGTGTAGTAATGATGCATGACAGCATTTCACCCGACATCAGTAACTTCTGCATCACTGGAAAGTCTTCAGGGCAGAGGACTCTGTGCTTTCCATTTTCTCAAGTTTTTTTTTTTTTATTCAAGATAGAGAAAAGAAGAAGTTTATGAGGAAACGACTTCATAGCTGCTATAATATAAATGATAACAGGAACCATCTGTCTTTTCTGGGCATTCCACACCATTAAATGTAACTATAAACAGCTAAAAAGTATGATGTGTTGTTCTTTAATTAAATGAAACATTGTAAATCATTGCAATCATGGCAAATTGCTGTGGTATAAGAGTAACACTTCGGGACATGCAGTTATTGGAAATTAATCAACTGTGAGATGGTTAAGCATCACACCACCCCATCACTGATTATTTTCCCATAACAGCACATCCCAAAGTGTTTGTGTATAGCTGTGTTCATATTAAACATGAGCATTTTACCTCTCTACCTGATTTTTAATAGGGCTGAATTAAGTTGAAATTAATTTTAAACTAAAATGTAGGCTAAAATCAAGGTTTTGTTACCTTGGTATTACCTGTTATGGGTGGAGCTTCATGCTGGCAGCCATTTTGAAAACCAGCTGCTTACCTGCAGTGGTGTATCATAACGAAGCAGAAATATTTTGGGACTATTCCTACTTTTCTCGAGTATAAATGGTTCTGTTAACTTTTACACACACAACAACATTCACAGTGAAAAGCTAACTGCTTTTTTATTCGGATAAACCTGTCCTGATTACTTATTGCTATATTAGCACCCTCAGTCTAATTTTGAAAATAAACAAATGACTTTCGACCGTTATTTTCCAGTGGTCCATTCATCAAACGATTCTTCAGATCTGAGTGTCGACTCCTATTCAAAGAGCTGATTTAACGAGTTGATTCAAAGAACCGACTCAGGATTCATTGGCGAAAGACGTTTTTTTTTTTTTTTGCCTCGTCAGAGAAAGCTGTGGTGAGATCGCTGATATTTTTCTTTCTATCAAATATTTCTGCAACTGTATGAAATGATATTAATACCTAAATGATGAAACATTCATATTCTTTAGCTTAGCTGGTTTAGCACACAGTTGGCTAAAAAACGTTGGTTTTTAGCCAAAATTAGCGCTCGAGCGAGCTAGCTAGCTATCTGATAGCAGAAATTTAGCAAAGCTAGAGTCAGGATCGTTGGTGAATAAGTTATTATTTCTTTCTGTGCTCAGGTTGTGTACACATTTAATGGCTTAAACATTTTCTCAAATATCCTGTCAGGTTAGCTGTCTGGTGTTAGCTACTCCTAACCGCTAAAATGAGAAGGTACTAGCTATTAGCTCTTCTCTCTCAGAGCTAGTTTAGCTAACAGGCGTCTCGCGCTGCACAGATAGTGTCAGTATTCACCAATATTAAATATTTAAATTCTTTATGTCTGTCAAAGTTGTGAGGTTTTTAAAATGTTGTTCCATATTCAACTCTTAATATATTAAACTTTGATGAACTTAGTTGGTTCAGTTTCTCAAATTATATCCTGATTTCTCTCTATTTAACCACACTAAATGTCAAATCACCCATCAAATGGTTTCTATTAATCATATTTTATAGTCTACTATGAAAAACAAAAGAAAACGCCCCCTCAACTTGAAATTCCTACTCAGGAACTCATGCTGCGTCTCAGTTCACCTACCTATACTATGCACTAAACGTATGTACTCTTCTTGTGAAGGAAAAAGGACATACTTTTGAGTGTGTAGCAAAAGAGTATGCGAGTACTGGAACATACTTACTAACTAACGTCATGTAACGGAATGGGACATACTACCACGTCATGTCACCGTAAACCAACTCCTCGTTGCATTTCAGCTTTTCTTCATTCATTTTTCCTTGTATAATTTATACGATGCAATTTAATTTACCATTCCCTTGATTTATTTTTGCACATTTCATTTACACCTCTCTAAAACGCGTCCTCGAATTCGGCGAAGCAAACCGTCACAAAACTCCTCCTCCCTCATTCGCGCACGCAGTTGTGGGTAATATTAGCTGAAAAAGTGTCCACGGATCTACACTTCGAAAATCTACCAGAACTAGTAGAATAGTCGACCATCCAGGTACCTTTGGGATACTCTTTTCGATATACTACAATTTGGGACACACTGATGCTAATCTCGGATACTATTTAAGACCGATAGTAGGTGAATTGAGACGCAGCATCAGAGTTCAGCAAGTGACATGAAATCAACATGGCTGCCGTCAGCGTGAACATTAAACCCAGCAGCACTTCTTACCTTTAAATGAGTTATACTGTATATACGAGTATTTGCTTTGGATCAATCAACATACAGACATATTACCTTGTTAAATCTACAACACTGACTATACATTTCGCTCTTTTGAGGAGCTGAATATACAGTGCGTCACTCATCACAGTTGGCTGGCTAGCTTGTTGCTAGCTTGTTGCTAACAAGAGATGCATCCATGTTTTTTTTTTTTCCCCAATTAGTAGCTCAAACACAAGGAGGCCAGAACAATTACGGGATTCCAATCCCCACTTTCAAGGTAAGTCGAATGCAGCAACAGTACTGAAAGAAGTTCAGGAAGAGAAAAAGAGGCAGATTTGCTTTTATAAGTTAAAATATAATTCTTCCCTGTTGCTAGCGTGCTATGTTAATCATTTTCAGTGGACGTAGCATAAAGGTATTAAATGGCAGAGTTATTAATATGGCAGGATTGATTGACTGTAGATTGTGCCGTAAATCAGGATTTCCTAAACTATTTGTAGCCAGGGACCCCTAACCTCCTCAGTCACAGATTTGTTTGTTTGTTTATATGAACATTATTTAAATATATGCAATAATAATTTGTCCTATTTGAACACATTAGATTTAAGTTGCATTATCTATTGGCTTACTTGTTTTTGAGTTCTTGAGGTTTGGATCAAGCCGATTCAATTCAAGTAACGAGTCAAATTATCTAATAACTAAATACAACTAAATACAATAACGTAGTTAATAGTGGGTTGTGATTTCTGCTACTATGAGTACATTAAAAAATTGCGGACCCCCTGGCTATGCTTCTCGGACTCCACTTTGAGAACCAGTGCCTTGAAATGATTCAATAAATTTGTGCCTTCATCACTTCTACAACTGCTTTCACCTAAAATACCAGAGAGCTTAATATTTATCAATTTAATTGTACAGATCACTTGTTGATTGTAAATAAAATTAAGACCTGGCTACACTCTCATCTTAATAAACATGGCCTTCCTTTGTCGCACAAGCTTCTTTTCTGAGAAAGTAAAAAAAAAAATTAAAATTTGTTGGGCCCTACAGATCTCTTTATCCTGGTCAGGGTTGCGGTAGATCTGGAGCCTATCGAGGGAACACCGGGCACGAAGCTGGAATACATCCCGGATGGGACTCGTATAACGTCCTATATATTATCCTTTGTTTTTTTTTTTAAGGCCATTTTAAAAGTGGATCGTTAGTCATGTCTTGCATGCTGACGTTTCATCTGCTGCCAACATGTGAATGTGGTCCTGTAAATGGGCCACCAGAAATTTTTCAGCTGCTGTGTGTTAAAGCTGTAGGTTTTGGTGTCGAATGAGTAGCAGTGACATATTTGGCCTGCAAATGAGCTAATGCGGGCTGTGTGGGAGAATTTGAGTAGATAGGAAAATCTGTTACTATGACTGGGTGTCTGCTATGGTGTTGTGTATTTAAATTCTGTAAATGTAGATCAGTATCAGGGATCTGGTACTGAGAGTTCTGGCCTCTGTGTGTTGTATTTCAAATGGAAAAACTGATTGGTTCATCCTTACTAAAAACTGACAACCCGTATGAGGGTTTTCCTTTTACAACCCTGTTTGCTAGCATTTTAGTATGGGCCTTCTGTTTTTTTTTTTTTTTTTGCTAATTCATAATGAAAACTGTTGACTACAATAGAGGGTTTCTTTATCAGAAGATGTTTCTGGTAGGGTCCCTTTAAGAAGCAAAGATCTATTCAGAGATCCATTGAGCAAACGTTAGGATATTAAATAAAATAATAAATGTAAAGTATACAATGTATGGAACTGGTATGTCATAATGTGCTTGGCTAATGGGACTGATGAACGAGGGGAAAAAAAACTACAGCATGAGCACTGTGAGTGGACAAAAAAAACAGTAAAGGTGTTAACTGTTAAATGATAAACACCAGTGTGACTGTATAAACTTTAAATGAAAATATTTTTAGAAGATTATGAGCATGTAGCCAATTGTAGGCTTGCAGTAAGGGTGTAGAGCTATAACGCTTTGCGATTAGTCTGGCCCTATTATACAGGGTGTCCCAAAAGTCTCCATACACAGGGGACTGTGTTTGCCAGCACCACGACGGTTGTGCCTTCGTCAGTGGATGTTCGTGGACGTCCACTTCTCGGGTGGTGCGCAACACTTCCAGTCTTTTTGAATTCGTTAATAAGTTTGGCAGCAGCGTCGTGTGTCATGTGCTCGCCATGTTTCCCGTTAAAGTCCATCGCAACCTTGAGACAGCTTCCCGATCCAGCCACGAGAATGATTTCAATACGTTTTTCTTTTGTCAAAGGCATTCGTAAAGCCTATCTGAAAATATATATATATATAATATAAACTAAGTATGAAAAATTTTGGAAGACATTTTGCTAAAAAGTGTTAATTTCCCCTATGTATGGAGACTTTTGGGACACGCTGTAGTACGCAGCTCTGAACTAATGTCTACAATAGGCCCAGCACATTCACCTCATGTCAATGTTAGAAAATATTTGAAGACTCTGAGAAGCGATTGAACACAGAGCTGTCTATCAGCATGGAGTCAGAAGTTTGCTAATGTACACAACTGGACATTGGAAGCTGTGGCACCTGGCAGTTAAACCATATTTATTCATCTTTCATTAGTACTAAACTGAATTCTACAAGCTACACAAGCTAGCTGTTTTTTGCTGTTATAATGTATGTGATATCAGGAACTAACTTGCTTCCCATTTTTTCCTCAACATTACATGTAACTCTAAACAGATAAAAAGTAAATCTGCTTGTTCTTTAATAAATAAAAATAATCGTTAGCAAACTGCTGTGGTATAAGAGGAATAAAGTACTTCAAGGCCTGTTGTTGTAGTGGTGGCCAAGGGTGGTAACAGTAATTCCAACGCTAATCCACACTAAGTGTTGCATATTAGGACACGCATACAATTTGAGATACAGCTCTTTAATGTAGGGAGGAAATATGTCCTGGAAGGTACATGAAAATAGGTCTTGCATTTGTAGACTAAATGCTGAGGCTGTCTACCATCTGCATTTTCATTTATTTTTATTCAGCGTACCTTCACAACTGTCCTACCTCCCTATCTACTGACATACATCCATCTCATGTTTGTGGCACAATGTCTTTACTCATATTTCATCAAACTAAGCTTCTTAAACTAAAGGGTAAACTAAGAATCCCGGAGAAGTGCACAGGGCAGTTGCTTACAGTTTGTCCACTCTTTCCCCTTTTCTGATTCAGCACGTCATGTACATTTTTCAGTTTCTTGTTCCACTGTGGGAAAGAGAAAACACACAAGAGAGACCAAGGCCAGAACTAAAGTGGCAGGGGAAATGCATTGTCATAACACAGAGTTTGAGTGAAAACAAGATTCTGCTATGAATGACAATGACGAAAACACACCTCAGCCTTATCAAGCCATTACAGTAACAGAGGCAAATTACTAAAATAAGTACATGCGTTCAATTAATGCAGAATTATTTCCCATTATTTAATCTCCTTTCATAGCTGTATTATTTCCCTATCATGCGCTTTTTCTCTCTCTTTTTTTTTTGTATCAGCTTTCAGATTGCACTTTATCTCTATCCCCTCTTTCTTTTCTCTCATGTTTTCTTCATCTGGTATGGAACACAGCTGAGGCTAGGCTGTAGTGCAGAAGAGTGGGCAAAAGTGACAATCATGTTGAATGCTCTGCTGATTTAATGTGATGCTGATGATTGATTCGATTGCTCTCAACGCCCACACAGGTAAAATACAGGAATCTCAACTACTACACAAAGCTCCCTATGTGTGATTACCTCACTGCGCATATGTGTCATTGACTGAAACCTGAGCTCTACACAAACTGAAATATGACAGCGGGCAAGATTTCATGTGTTCATGTTTCTATTTTCAATGATTTAGATAATATCATTCTGCAGCCCAAAAATACTAAAATGACGTCTAGATTGAAACGACAGTACAGAAGATATCACGTCAATTGACGTGGTGGGTGAGTGTGGTGTAGGAGCTGAATGACCTTTATAGGTTTTGCTTATTTGACACCCAGTGGAGTAATTATTAGCTCACTGTTGACTGCGTAGGGGATTTCTTTCCATTGAAAAAGCATCATGAGGTAACTGTAATCATTACATGAAAATCCCTGATCAGCATTTATAAATAGTTTTCTCTGTCCCTCATTTCCTTAGCAGCAGGTCATGCTAGAGTCAGTTTTGTAAAAATGAAACAAAACAGTAGACCAGCAGCCTGTTTCTATAAACAAATATAATAGTGGGAGACTGTGGAGGTTTCACTCTAATGGGTTATGACAGTAGCAACTGCACTGTACAGTTACATTTTCCTCAAGATACAAACTATGTAAATATACCCCCATTTGGGCTTAAGGGGCAGTGTACCTTAAATGAGTTTTAAAGCTACACTACATTCACTTTGTCAGGTAACTAAAGGTAGAAAAGATGTCTCCTAGAGGGTACCAGCCCCACTGAAAAGCACCTGTACCCTGAAATGTCCATTACTTTTCTTCTGGAAGCACAGACTAAAGATGTTTAGCTGAAAATTTCAATACCACATACTGTCCCATTTGGATTGTATCCAGTTCTCACACTCATTGTTCCTGAGATAGGCGCCAGATCCAGTGCAACGCTGACCATGATAAAGGCCTCAGCCTACTTCATGTGGAGACGACGTTCAGCTGGCTTCCACTCAAATTTTGACCTAATTGCAGAGTAAACGGATGATGTGCAAAGGCTCAGCGTGTCATGTGTATTGCAGCTGGGAGAACTCTGCAGATAAACATGCTACACCACCAAGCCTGTGATTAGTTGTCAAAACAAGACGTTCCTGTGTCAGCTCATTTCAAGATGAATGAATCTAAGGAGCTGCAGTCTTCCTGTAGTCAAGGAAATTGTCATGAAATTTATATAGCGCCACCTGCAGTACTGGAGCACTCATTTGCAATGGCCATTATAATACTGCAGTAAGTTTGCAAGCTTTTAAGCTCTCAAAGGTGGTTTTGTTGTCACTCAGATCTCACAGATACCATTTCCACATTAAGTATGCTGAGGACTTAAACCTGTTACTGAAGATGAATGAAGAAGCAAAAGATAGGGCTGATTGTGTTTAGATTATTTTAAGTCCCAGATTCCAAGAACTATAAAAAAAAAAAAAAAAAAATCTTAATGTTGCTGCATTTCGTCAAACTGGTGGTTTTGCCATAGCAGAACTGTGGGCTACGACGGCAGGAAGCAGCAAGTCTAATTTACGCAAGCAAGTACGTATCACTTTTTCTTCTGGCTGCTGTAGCTGTCCCTGATGCCATCATTGCTTAAAGTGCTTCTTATAGAGAAGTATGGTGTACTGCTTACACTTGTGGTCACTCAGTGTTCTTATGTCAATTATACGTTAACGGAACAGGCTTGTGGTTTACTGCTTGGCATCATCTGGACAAATTTGAGAACCGAAATCTGTTTTTTCAGGACATTGGGAGGCAGACCCACAACACATTTCAATTGTCAAATTTGTCAAACAATAACCCAGCAGAACATTTTTTGATTTGATAAATGTAATTATAATACCATCAACATGCTGATTGGAGAGTACCATCTCAGCATGTGTATTGCATAGGGGCCTCATACAGCTCATCGTTCTTCGAAAGCTGTTGCTCAGCTGACAGCGTGTTATGTGGCAAATCTCAGCCTCTCAGATTATTTTGGTTTCTCTTTGTAGCAGGGGTCTCACGGTTGAGTCATTGTTGTGAAACAGTATTTTACCCCGTCACATGCAGTCTCGCAGAGTTCACACTTTGGTGACAAGTTAATGGGAGCGTATGTGAAGGGGGAGGCATGTCGGTGGGCCCATGAACAATATCACACATTTAAATATGCACAAACAAATTAGTGTTATCTGCATTATTAATGTTTAAATAATCCACCGTTTACTCTTTCATGTCTTGCGGGAGCCTCCACTTGACTCAGATATTCTATTGGGGGTTTGTGGTGATGACTCACAGCCATGTCGAAACAGTCAAGTCTTGTGATCCCACTCCTACACCAAGAATCAGCTCGTCTGGCACTGGTAACAACAGCTTTCATTTCACTTTACATATAGAGCAATATTAACCATTTAGGGGATTTTCATTATTTTATAAATGACACAAGGAAAACAGCTTTTAATTAAACAATATGAGCACTCAACCAATACAATTGTATTAAAATCTATCAAATAATATTTTCTTTAAGCAGGAAAGTCATTTCTTATGTAATCACCATTTTTGGCTACAAGAAAGTAAAGAGTAGGATCACGTGGACGAATGGTCCCACAGGAATTTAGCTTTCTACTGAAAAGAAAAAGTATTATTTAAAAATGTTTTTAAATAGCAATTTAACAAAGTTTTTTTTTTCCAAAAATAATTAGAATTTTACTAAATTATTATTATTATTATTATTATTATTATTATTATTATTATCGTCTAAGGATTAAAATTAGTTAACATGAAAAACAGACACTTATTTAAACTGAGAATATGCAAATACATAAACAACAACCCAGAGGAAACAGATGAATGATGTGAGACTGATATACAACATAATGTAAATTATATATCTAAGCATAAAAGAACTTTTAGATGGTAAAAAAAAAAGCACTCTGAATGATAAGGCGCCAACATGCCATGTGTTGTATTATTGTTTTAATCAATTTTTTCATTCACTGAAAAAAAGACTGTACATTCATATTGTGCAACAAGATGATTAACTTGTAGTCAGGTCTTAACAGTAATACATTCATATCAGCATGTTGAAATTGTTTAAAAAACCTATTATGTACATTTGAATTATCAGCATTAATGAACTAAAAAATAAATTAAGCAAAACATAACAGTATAAAAAAAGAATTCAGATATATATATATATATATATATACACACACACATATTAGCACTTACGGTTTTAGTGAACCTAAACACATTAGCTCTGCCATTACTTTGATGTATGTAATAAACTGGAACAGCGCTGTTTTCGCTATCAGTACAAATCAGTGCATATAACAAAAGAAATAAAAAAAAAACAGAGAAAGTGTGGACAATAACACTAGCGCTAATTACACAATAACACTGTGAACTGATTCATGAAGACACAATACGTTCATTTTGCAAAATTTTGAAAAACATTGCACATGCAGAGGGAATAATAAAAAAAAAAAGGTAAAAAAAAAAAAAAAACCTTGACACTTTTTTTTTTTTTCTTTTCTGTTAACTTAGACAAAATTTATTCTAATGAATTCTGGATTATGGACTACTAGGTTCCAGGCAAAAAGTGGGTAGTGCTGAATTCTGTGTATTTTGCACTCCTAAATACACACTGATAGGGATGGGAAATATAATAAAACCAGTAGAAACACAAAAGAAAATTCTATAAAATAAAAGCATCCAGTAGGTTATTAGCCTACACAGACAAGGCTTTAAACCTTTAGCTCATTTGACTGACTTCATTTTATTTGTGAACACAATATGGAGATGAAGTAAAATGTAAATAAGAGAGACCCTATCAAAGCATCCATTATTTTGTGGCTGCCAGAAGTGTTCTATACACGCAAAGACATCTACAGCACATAGCAGCAGTCAAAATCTGCTTGTAAAACTCACAGACATGTCTGTCGGGATGAGAATACAATTATAAGACCATGTAAAATGACAGAGTGGCACCTCTGAAGGATGGATTTACCTGAGCTCCCCATGAAAACCGAAGGCTGTCCAAATAGGGCTCTAGGCTTAATTAAGTGTGTGAGATGAGGGGGAAAAAAAAGCCTGAACACAAAGACATGAAAAAAATCGAACAATACTGGTTTAACTGGGCCTTAAAAGAGGATCTTTTGTTGTGCCTTCATTAAATATTATGAAGTAATATGTTTTTTTGTGAAAATATGGCTGTGTTGGAAATGTCTCGCATTCAAATTATGTCGAATCCAGTGAATTGCAACAAGCTTTAACTCATTTAAGGCAAAATGGTTATCTCAATCTCCATAATTGATTGCCATGGTAAAACAGTGATTAACATGGCCTTTGAAAGTGTAGACTACTCCCATGAAGTTACATGCAGGAAGGCAGTACGATGAATCAGAATTTGATCAAGCCCAAGTAAGTGTTATGGACATCAAATTGTGCCTGGGGGCTGCAGGTAACATTTATCAACGTATTTTTACTTAGTTGCACTCCTATACCCATAAATCCAGTCGAGTTTTCTGTTCCATTGATATGTCCCATAGTGATATTGCTGGGTGTATTACCGTCTGGCGTCTTTTTAACTGTGACCACGTAATTCACACCTTGCTTCCGGTACTCCAGGGTTACTCTGAGGAAGAGGAAATAATTCCCGTCCTCCTCTATTTTTACTGCAGTATCTTTTTGATCTTCATTTTTTTTTCTCCACTGCAGTCTCAGTTCATGTTCGTCGTTTCTAGCCTTGTCTAAAAGCAAAGAGAATGATTATTATGATTTGATACTAATATACGCTTGAAGAAATTATTTGATAAAATTTCTGAGAAATGTTAAACGTAGCAGCAGAAATTAGTATCTGGTGTCATTTGGTAAAAATGGTAGTGGACTTACAGTGAATAAATAATAGTAGCCAAAAACTCAGGCTTACCAAGGCAGTATGAAGTGAGCTGAGAGGGTGTACTGGCCATGGTTTCAATGCTGTTAGGGGAAACCTGGAAAAGGAAATAATAGTCACCAAATGCATTAATTTTCTCCCTTAAAGATACAGACACATAAAAATTGCCTCCAAAAATCAGAGTTGATATACAGATAAACTTATAATGAAATATGTAAGGAATAAAACACTGTCCCCCTGTTATATGGAAATAATCGATAGGGTGGTGTGTTAAGTGGTGTTACTGTTACCATCTCGAAATCATTTATTTTCCTATAGCAGCATGTCCCTAAGTGATTTATTTTTCTGATACTGCAGAGATTTGCCAATGATTACAATTCGTAATGTATTATTTATTAATGAACGACACATAATACTTTTCACATATTTTTCAACTGATACATTATAAGTTGTGCGCTTTATGTGAGAAAAGTTAATTCCTTTTCTCACGTCGGTTATAACAGCCATAAGAAACAAAAAACTCCTCTGTCCTGAAGACTTACCTGTGGCAGAAAACTGACAAATCATTACAAAGTGGTGACGCTGGTGACTCCTTCCATAAAGGTCATCTAATTGTCAATTATACATTTTTTTTAAAAATTTGTTTGGCCTTTAGCTAAAAAACAGCTTGCTTTTTTTAATTTTTTTTTTATTATTATTATGGTTAGAAGTGGGGGCAGTGGATTGTTTACTTTTAACTTCTGATAACTATCCCACACTATGATTTTGACAGAGTGTATAAGAATGTCTAAGTCGGTAGATATTGAACTGAGTGTCTGTTCTTTTTAATTTTTAGTTCATCGAACTGTAAAACAATATCCAATAGTTTGTTTAAAACAGAAAGTTCACACCGCTCTGGTGTATCCCAAAACTTGAAGCGTAACTGCATTTTAGCAATGCACTATGTTGATATACTGGCATTAAACAGCATCTGTGTGTGTGTGTGTGTGTTTTGAAAGTTGAGAACATAAGAAGTCTTCATATCTCCAATGATGCTTGTGATCATAGGCTAGCATTATTGAGTTTCCTTAATATAATATAATATAATAATAAAGCTGAAATTGTTATTCTGTCAGTGTTTTCACATGAGTGTTCATAAGGATGTCAAACAAAAAAAATATCTCTATGCTCTATATTTAAAATAGGCTTTAGTTTCTAAACATCATTGCCTACTTTGTAAAGAACAAACTGGTCAGGTCAAAAATCAAGAAAAACAGCATTTCTGCATTGTTTTGATACATTTTTACCAAGTCTGCATTGAAGATCTTCTAGCAGTTTCTGCTTTAGTAGTATATCGTATTTAATGTTGTCTATGAAAATCTGAAGATGTGAACAAATACATGATGTACTGAAACTGTGATTTTGGAATTTACAGTTATCATGCTGTCAGTTTATCATTTTGATCAGACCCTGGTTCTAGCCATCATAAGGTAGTAGATGAGGAAAAGATATCTCTTGACCAATATACCAGTTTTCTTGCCCTTATTCTGTTCCTATTTCCATTATGGCTTTTCTCCAGAACCTAACATCCCCATTGCTTCTTGTGGGCTTGTGGCCCAGTCCTGTGGTCTGCCTGGGAAACTTTCACAACAACAAAATAACATACAATACCACACAGCTCTGACAGTAATTCTGGCTGTAACATAAATGATAGGTTTATATTAATGTGATCATTGTAAAGTTATTGTTTCTATAGTAACAGCTCATGCACCGGGACCTGTATGGCAGACGCGCCACACATTCTAAGGGTTTAAAAAAAACGTTGTTGTGGTGAAGGCCAACACTGGAGAGTTTGTGCTTTCTGGTTTCTCAGTCACATGGCAATCTCTGTTGTTTTGTTTTTTTGTTTTTTTCATAAAAAAAACTTTTGAGACAGGAAAAAAGAGGGTGTTTTTTTTTTTTTTTTACTGCGATGACAGAAGCAATAACAGGAACTAACTTGTATTGCAGACATGACCTTTGATTTAGACGTGCATGATCAGCCATAACATTAAAACCCTTGTGCCACCAAAACAGCTCTGACCCCTCAAGGCATGGATTCCACAAGACTTCTGAAGGTGTGCTGTGGTATCTGGCACAAAGACATTAGTAGCAGATCCTTTAAGTCCTGTAAGTTGCGAGGTGGGGCCTGCCTGGATCGGACTTTTTTGTCCAGCACATCCAACAGATGCTTGATCGGATTGAGATCTGGGGAATTCGGAGGCCAAGTCAACAACTTGAACTCTTTGTCATGTTCCTCAAACTATTCCTGAACAAATTTTGCAGTGTGGTAGGGCACATTATCATGCTGGAAGAGGCCACTGCCGTTAGGGCATACCGTTGCCATTTTCTGCAACAGTGTCTACGTAGGTGGTACGTGTGAAAGTAACATCTACATGAATGTCAGGACCCAATGTTTCCCAGCAGAACATTGCCCAGAGAATCACACTGCCTTTGCTGGCTTGCCTTCTTCCTATAGTGCATCCGGGGGCTATCTCTTCCCCAGGTAAGTGACACACATGCCCCTGGCTGTCCACATGATGTAAAAAAAAAAAAAAAAAAACCTGATTCATCAGACCAGGCCACCTTCTTTCATTGCTCCATGGTTCAGTTCTGATGCTCACGTGCCCATTGTAGGCACTTTCGGTGGTGGACAGAGGTCAGCATGGGCACTCTGACCGGTCTCTGGCTACGCAGCCCCATACGCAGCAAGCTGAGATGCACTGTGTTCTGACTCCTTTCTATCATAGACGGCATTAACTTTTTCAGCAATTTCTGCTACAGTAGCTCTTCTGACGGGCTAGCCTTCGCTTCCCACATGCATCAGTGAGCCTTGGGCACCCATGACCCTGTCGCCGGTTCACCGGTTGTCTTTCCTTGTACCACTTTTGGTAGGTACTAACCACTGCATACTGGGAACCTGTCGTTTTGGAGATGCTCTGATCCAGTCGTCTAGCCATCACAGTTTGGCCCTTGATAATCGATGATATTCACTTTACCTGTCAGTGGATTTAATGTTATGGCTGATCGGTGTATATGAAATAAATCAAAAGGTTTATTTCAGGATTAAATTCTGAGGTTTTTTTTTTTTTTTTTGGCTTACCACTTACACCAATAATGAAAATGCAGCAACAACCAACAAAGCATAGCATAGGAATCACTAACAACATCACAAACAGATTTAATGTACTTCAGGGTGGAGTTTGGAATGAGCAAAATAAACTGTGGAATAAAGTTGCGTGACTGATACACAGTAAATTAAAAAGAATCCGTGTCATAGCAGAATAACATACCATGTCTTATCTCTGTGGTTATTTGCATTGCTGGCTGAAAATGACTACATTGCACATGAATCATGCTCTATCTTTCCCGGTTACACTGTTGGAGGGTTGGTTCTGTTGCACCTCACATGCCTGTACTGGCTGTAGTCGTAGTGATACATAAACAACAGCTTTATTTAACACTGAATGTAACATGTTGGTGGATCAGATGGTGTTGTGCTGGGTTTATACTTAGAGACGTGCTGATGTAGTGTAAGCTATAAGACAAAGGTAATTCAACATAATTTACAGAGCTCTACATAAATAAATTATAATAGCCATAGTTCATCAGGTTTCAGTCTGAACCTAAGCACAACTAGGCACCAACTATCCAAAATGTATGAACATATGAAACTCACTATGAATTTATAGTGTCTGTCCTTTCACAAGTTGTCTCTCTCTTTTTTTTCCGCAAATGTGAAAGGCATGGTTTCAAAGTACACTTCAAGCACACTTCTTTTCAAGCTCCAGGAAAAAGCTTTGTATTTCAACTCGGTGTTACTACTGAGTTTAACCACCAAAGAAGCTGTCAGGAGTTTATGAAACATTTCTTCATAACTTAAGTTTAAATAAATCAGTAAGGTATGGAGCTGCAGGACACAGTTCAGGTCTGTTACAAACAGTGCTATAATTCATATAATTATGTAAAAAGGGGTTGACTGTTTATCGTTTGGACATTTAAACTAATCCAAAACCAGGCCTAGACATGTTTCTTTAGGAATGACCTTGAAATCAGTTCAGCAATCAATCACATGAATTTTATTTATTTATTTTTTTACAAACACTTGTAAAGAATCTGTTCAGTTCTGCAGTTCATTTGGTCCAAACCTTTAAAAATGCACCGGGTTATAAATGTGCTGATCTATGCTTCCTGCTTGCACATAACATGTTGCGCAATCTTACGTTAATACATGTGTTTCCTCTGTCACACAGTTTCTCTTTGTGCTGTATCGTTGCTCTCGTGCCACTTCATTACTGGCAACTTATACAGCCTATCAAGAATCAAATACCAATTATTTCAATTTGCCTTTTTGTTATAAAAAATATGCCAGTGACCATCACTAAAGGACAAATATGTATTCAATTTTCATTAACATTTGGTAACTGACTTGTCAGTTTCTATTCTTAATTAATACCGATCCATTAAATGCTGCTAGAATCACAGATTCCACTTGCCTGATTTCATCATTTTCAACTTTTCATACTGATAATAGTGTAATCAGTAGGGGTAGAAGAATATAACTGTACCATTGTGTTGGATCCCTGACGGAGGATGATGTGGAGAGTGATGGAGGCTCCCAGGCCCAGGGAAAGGATAGAGACCCAGATCATCAGCATCCAGATGAGTCTCTTCAGCTGATCCACACGTGCTCCGCAGCTTTCCCCTTCATAACACTTCTTTCCAGATTCACACATAGCCCAGGCAGCGAGAAGCTAACGACACGCAGTTGAGTGATGTCAGGAATGAAGAGAAGTGTGAGTCAGACTTCAGCTCTGTTTTGCAGAGAAACTCTGGGCTGAGTTTTGTTTCCTGTGCTGCTGCTAGGTTTTTGTGTGTGAGGGTAAAATAAAGAGTGTGTTTGAGTGCTGCAAGTTCCTCTTTTTTTTTTTGGTGTCCAGGAGGTGAGCTCTAATGTACTTTCCCTCCTGAGCAAAGGTAATGAAAGTGAAGGGGAGCACAGAGAAAAAAAGAGAGAAATGCCTTCCCACAATAGAGGGACAGGCCCTCTCAACGATGTCAGAAGTTACACAGAGGAAGAACGATGCAGACATAACACGGTGGAAACATGCTGCATTACAACAATTTCACAGAACAGTGTTGTAGGCGTGTCATACGTTAACACTGAAAAGGTGGGCAGCCTACAGACAAATTGCTTTTCTAGAAGTGATCAAAATCATTTGAAACAAACTTTCTTTTTTTATTTTATTTTTTTTATTTTTGGTCATTTCTGTTTTCCCTTTCCCTTAGGTGCAAGGATTCCGCTTGAGATCAGGACAATACATTGTTTTTGTTTAGTTGGTTTTGGTTGTTGGCTGGTCACTGACTCATGATGGCCAGACCTAACTGATGACCAAGGCACATCTGTTTTCTTTACAGTTTCTTTGGTAGCATATTGGAGGCTCAGTGTGCCGTTAGATTGAGTCATCAAAAATGTAGTAGACAAATAAAGAATGAAATAGATATATCAAGGTAATAACTGTGTCAATAGTGTTTCCAATGTGTTTAAACTTATGCTGCTTTCATGTGCTCATTAGATGCAAAGTCATATTTATGAAGCCCTTACTTTCAAGAGCACTGCTATCATTAGCTTTTTAAAGTGTCTGATCTATTGTGATAACTTCCTAACTTTCCTAAATAGTTAGAAATACGTCAGAGATGTATACCTAATCATGTTTGTGACCCAGTTAGTGATGACTAAAAATAAGTTGTAGAGAATTGTCTACAGTTGACCACAGAAACCATTCTGTCATCCACCATGGTGAAAGCCTAAAGGTGAGTAAGAAGTCAGATACCTGGCTATTAAAAGGATTTCTTAAGCTTCCAAATTACGACTTGAAGGGACATTGATGCACTTGATTCACTTGTAGGTCAGGAACTGAATTTTACAATAATCCCGATAGCGAAGGTGGAAGAAACATAATCATCACATCTCCTTCCTTATTAATCATTTCCTTGCTCTGATTTTCCATCCTGTACTGATAAAGGTTCTCATAATACACTCGACGTGTGACAGATCAGATCTTGAGTCAGTAATGAAAAATTATTTTTCGCATTCCACCCAAGAAACCCGCTAACATCTCAATATTTTGTATACTAATTTTTCTGATTCACAAATGCTGCATAATTCTTTCTGTATTTATTGTAATAACATGTCAGAACATGTCATATCTTTGTGGCATTGTGGCTTGCTGTGGTCTGCCTGGGAAAGTTTCACAACAACAATATGAAAAGCAGCTGCTTTAAAAAAATTCATCATGCCTCTGTAAAACTAAATGGAAATAATATGCCATGCTTTAAAGTGTGGTTTGGGTCGGTCTTCTGGTTGCTAGAATATAAGCTTAATGGTTAAGCTACCACTGTCATGTGAAATAAGCAAACATCCAAAAATAAAAAGAACTCTACAAAGTTTTTCTTCAGATGGCAAAAGAGCGGAACTGGGAAAATAAGTGTATCTATAAATAAATGTACAGATCTGCTTTTTTATGGGAAGAGGTCTTCAGGAATGTGGAAATTCAAGGATTAAAGAAACCACCAACTTCAGAAAACAGGAATGTATATTGCACATCGAGAGCGGTCAGGGGAAAGTTAGTGCTGTAGGCTGGAAAGGGCAGCGGCAGGTATTTCTTCTCTAGCCTACACACTTTCCACTGTTCCATCTAACCACTGTAGTATCCAAAAGTGTTCAGGCAGGGATGGGCAAAAATACATCAAAATATATTTTAATAGGAAATACTCAATGCATCAGAGTAACTACAGCTGACAAATAAGTAAGAATAAAACTCTTTCGAGACATGAGTTACTGTTACCCCCTCAAAATGATTAGTTTCCTTGAACAGCACATCCCAAAATGGTTTATTTTTCTTATACTACAGCAAATGACCTACAATTACAAATTATTCACTTATTAATGAACAGTACATCGTACTTTCAACCTTTTATAGGTAACATTTAATGTTGTGGAACAAAAGAAGACAAAAAAAACCCTGCAGTTTGCCATGTTATAAAGAATTTGGAAATATTACCAATATTACCTGCATTTTTTTTCATGTGTTGGTGAGAGCTCAACATGGCTACAGGATCATAGCAGCTTTGCTTGCTGGCTAGCATCCTACTCCTTAGCTAGCATCAGGCTCGCTATATAGTGAAAAATAAATAATGAAGAAAAATAAAAGACATGATGTACTGTGTGAAATGTCTTAAACACTTATTAAACATCCAGTAATATCCAGTAATTTTTTTTTTTTTTTTTTTTGTAACATGCTCTATTTCCTCTCTGATGAGTCAGTCAGACTTCCTGGAGTGTCAGTTTACTTGATGATATCACCACATAAACTATTGTCTGTATTTCGAAAATGCAAAAAAACAGAATAGCCTATGAAATACAAATTACAAAAAATTAGATTAGAGGATGTTCTGCCAGGCGCCACTAACCACACAGTTTTGATGTGTTCGATACGACCATAAGACGTAAACATCACCATTTTCCAGATAAATAATTCTAGCACCTGTCTGTGGTTTTATATACGCAACAAGTCCACTGGGGATTTCCTGGGGTAAAAGTTGTCTTGTTGTTAGTACATGTGGGTGAGGACTAATGTCCTGCTGAGACTGTTTTTTTTTCCCCTCTTGTGGTGGTTACAGGTGTTGTGTTTCAGGCCCACACACCTCGACCTCATTTCACTGAAGAACCAAACCAGTGGAATCTGACGTTGTAGTGTGTAGATAAGATCAAGTCACTGAGGACCGAGTTGAGGACTCGCAGAGGATTATATGCTCGGTGCCAAGACTCTACTGTCATATACACTGTGGGACAGGTTGTTCTAACAAGACTTATGTTTTTTTAGTACTTGATGACTAGGTGTGTTACCCATAATGCACTGTCCAGCACATTTTTTTATTAGTAGTAGCTATATACAGTCATGGGAAAAGAAAGTACACCCTCTTTCAGTTCTATGTTTTTATTTATCAGGGTCTAAATAACAATTGTGTGGTCCTCGCCAACTTCTATAAACAAACAGAAATAACCTCTGGTGACAACAACAAAAAAAACACAACAGATTTCAATATGTAGTCATTTTTCCCAAAAAAGTAAATCACCATTCAGAAACCAGGTGGGAAAAAATAAGTACACCCTATAATTCAGTATCATGTAGAACCACCTTTAGCAGCAATAACTTGAAGTAAAAAAAATTTCTGTAGGAGTTTATCAGTCTCTCACATCGTTTTAGAGAAATTTTGGCCCACTCTTCTTTACAACATAAACTTCAGTTCATTAATGTTTGAGGACATTCATTTATGCACAGCTCTCTTAAGATCCCACCACAGCATCTCAGTGGGGTTGAGGTCTGGACTTTGACTTGACAATTCCAACACCTTGATTTTTTTCTTCTTTAGCCATTCAGATGTCAATTTGCTGGTGTGCTTGGGATCATTGTCCTGTTGCATGACCCAATTTCGGCCCAGTTTAAGCTGCTGGACAGATGGCCTCAAATTTGTCTCAAGAATGTCTTCTGGTATAAAGTGAAGTTCATCGTGGTCTCAATAGCTGCAAGCTTCTCAGGCCCTGTGGCTGCAAAACAAACCCAAATCATCACCCCTCCACCAACAGGCTTGACAGTTGGTACTATCTGAGGTGTTTGTGGTGATACCCAAACATCTCTACCTGTTGTTTTTTTTTGTTGTCGCGATAGTAGTGGGACCACACAATTGTTATTTAGGCCTTCATCTTTTGCCATGATGTTTTCCAGGAATTAAACTATTTTTCAAGTAAGTGGAATCTATTTAGTGCTTTGTTAAATAAACTAAACACTGTTATATAAACACTTACGAATAACACCACACTGTCAATGATCTCAAAATATGATAGGCTTGCTAATTAGCTTAGCATTGCCAACTATCCATCATGCTAACAGAGAGTCAACTAGCCTGTTTTGGGTTCTTCTGCAAAAAAAAAAAAAATAAAAAAATAAAAAAATAATAATAATAAAATAAAAATCTAATTCAAAATGTTCTCCAGGTGAGGAAAATTACTTTCATACCTCAAAATCTGTCTTTTGACATTACATTTTAAGAGCCATGACTAAGTTGCTGTTCTTTTGCGGGCAGATGCAGAGGATGCTACTGAGCATGTTCAGAGTGAGTGTCACCATTATTATTATACTATTACTATTACTAATTATATCTGATGAAGTGTATGGGCCTGTTTTTATAAATATGAGTTAAAAAGTAAATATGGGGCGGGTAGCATTGTTGCTTCCCAGCTCCAGGGTCACTGGTTTGATCCTGAGCTCGGGTTACTGTGTGCAGAGCTTTGCATCTTTCTCCAGTGTCCTTGTGGGTTTCCTTTGGGTGCTCTTGTTTCCTCCCACCTTTCATAAACATGCCAGTAGGTGGATTGGCTATGCTAATCTACTCATAAGTGTGAATCTGTGTGTGATTGTGTATGTGCGTGGTGCCCTGCGATGGACTAATGTGCCATCAAGGGTGTATTCTCACCTCACGCCCAGTGTGCCTGGCATAGGCTCCTAATCCACCATGATCCTGACAAGGATAAAGCACTTACTGAAGATGACCAAATGAAAAAAATTGAAAAAAGTAAATATGGCATTAATCAACAAATGTATATAAATATTAAGTAGAGTATGTGAACAGAGATGCAAGAGATGCTGAAGTTAACAGAGATGCTGAAGTTAACAGAATGCTGCTGTAATATTTAGGCTTGTAATCATTTTTAATAGGAAAACATTAAGCAAACATAGAATTCTTTATGGATAAACTGTAAAATAGAGATAAATTTTTTCACTATTTAAGAAACCTGTGGGGATGCAAACTTTTTCACTCAACATTTGTAAACTTTGTAAATACTTTCCTAACATTAAAACTGGCTACACACAAAACACATGTTGTGTTAGTATAGATTGTACTGGATCGTTTCGTAAATGATTTTTTTTGATGATATGATGATAATGAAATGATATTCACGTAACTTCCCTTAAGCTGGTTTTACTTGTCACACTGGACGAAATGATCCCAAAATCTTGACTGAATTGTATACCAGACTGCAGTACTGTGTTTTCCACATCTGATTATATGATGAAGATCCTTTAGCAATAGACTTGCGATTAAAGAACATTACTACGTTACTGTTTACATAATCAATTTGGCACGCATGTGAGTTTGAGGTAATAAGGATACTTTTTTTTTCATTTCATGTTTCATTTAGGTTTCATCGCTACCCCTTTTTTTTGTGGCTCTCCCACGAGTTTGGCACAATTCTATGCCATCCTCGTACTGGTGGCTTTTAGGTGCACATATTTTTTTTAACATTGAGGCATGCCCATATTTTTTTTTTAACATTGGGGCATGCCCATATTTTTTTTAACATTGGCGCATGCCCTAACATGTGCTGCGATTGTGGTTTTACTGAACATATTACACACTCCCTCAATACACCCAGAGAAATACAAGGTTGGTAAAAATGGTCCTGTTTGAGTTAAACTCATTTTCACTTTTACTTACTCCCCTTCAGCTTTTAGCGTCAGCGCTGGAGCCCAAACCCTGTGTTCCAGACATAAACAGCGTTTGTCTCCATCTACAGGCTATAATGTAAGCTGGTGCGTGTGACAGGAAATATCTGATATGAAAATAAACTTCACAGGCAGTTGCCAGCTGTTATTCGCAAAAACCGCTTTAATAACAACAAACCCAAGTAAACCACATGGAACACTTCTGATTTCAACACTGAAACCAGCTGTTGCTCTTCACAAGGATATGCTTTAAAATAAATGCCACTAATATTTTGAGTGTAATAATGTAAATACTCATTATTCATTAATGAATGTAAAGCAAGATGAACACTAAAAAAAAAAAAAAAAAAAAAAAAAAAAAAAAAAAAAAAAAAAAAAAAAAAAAAAAAAAAAAAAAAAAAAAAAAAAAAAAAAAAAAAAAAAAAAAAAAAAAAAAAAAAAAAAAAAAAAAAAAAAA
>CM040476.1:3297404-3314342 GCA_022758105.1 Pangasianodon gigas | reverse complement strand
ATACTCATCACTCATACTGCACCTCCCAGTACCCTGTACTCATACTCACCAATCATACATCACCCACAACACCCTGTACCCATCTTCCCCTAACATACACCACACAACCCTCATACCCTGTACTTATACCCCTAATCATACACCACCCCCATACACTGTATTCATAGCCCCAATCATACGCCACACACACCCATATTCTGTACTCATACCCCCAATCATACACCACCCATACCACAGGCACCCCTCAATCATGCCACCTATCACACCCCACATACGTATGCCACAAATGAGCCACATATATATACCCCTGCTCACACCACACACCCCACATACCCTGTACTCATACTCCCAATCATACACCACCCACAATACTCAGTAACCATACTTCTCTATCATACACCACACAACCCTCATACTCTGTACTCATACCCCTAATCGTACACCACCCCCATACCCTGTACCCATACTCCCCAATCATACACCACACACCCCCATACCCTGTACTCATACCCCCCCAATCATATACCACCCATACCACAGGCACCCCTCAATCATGCCACCCCACATACGTATGCCACAAATGAGCCACATATATATACCCCTGCTCACACCACACACCCCTCATATATTTATAACACTGAATTATTAATGCTGAATTTTTATACAGTTAGTGTTACTAATGATACTAAAGTTGTGTTGTAAGTATTGAAGTTGTTGTTGTTATTATTATTATTACTGTTATTTAAGCTAATTTGAATTCAACTTAATTGAACTGGGGAGAGAGAGAGAGAGAGAGAGAGAGAGAGAGAAGGAGGGAGGAGTAGGGGGAGGAATAATGCTCCAAATCAAAACACACTGCCTTAAAGCCTTAGAAAAGTTTCTCGCTCTTTGAGTTTACTTGTGAGGGAGGAAAAAGCTCCCATATGGAGTTCAGTGACTGAAGTAGTTTGAGGAGTGTGTTCTGTGTTTTGTAATGAGGAGTGTTTTAGAAAGCGTGTGGTTTCTCTGTGTGTAACTGGACCTGTACAGCTCCTGGACCGGGTTTAATCCAGCATGAGGATGGCGAGATTTTTTCCCCATAAGTACACGGAAAGTGACTATTGGCTTCAGATTTGGGACTTGGCTCCGGCTGCGGTGTCTGTGACTTATTAATCTGCTCGGTTAAAGCAGGATTTCTCTGTAAACATGACCCGATATCCTGCGCACTAGTGCTTCACTTTCAGAAAAGCTCTCTAGCTAAACTTTTATACCTGTGGAAGACAAAAACTTCATGTGCGCGGACGCTGGACTGGAAAAGCAACCGAACACGAAGGGAAAGTGCCTATCTGGTTTATTAAACTATTAAGCAGCAATATGGAGAAGTTTACCGTGAACAGCGGCGGTGGAGACGTGGAGCGAGACCTGGAGATCCAGGGGCGGTTGGCGGAGTGCGGTGAAGCCGGGGAGCCCCTGCGGGAGAACGGGAAAGCCGGAACCGGTCAGAGCCGAACCGTGACCCGGGCTCACAGCTCCAGCCCCAGGATGCTGGTCGGTTTGGACATCTTGTGTCTGATTGTGGGTAAGAACGACTGCTTCCTGAGGTTGCATGACCAGTGTGTCCTCGCTGGTAGGATCAATCAGTGCTTATTTATGTTGCATAATTGAAAAAACAAATGAATAAATTAGTTTAAAAAAAAAAAGCAATATCAATAAGGCTGCATTACAGAGCTGTCTTCTAAAGCAGAACCATGCCGGGTTGCTTAGCTGTTTATTTACAATATAACAATATAAGTTCTTGACAGACCAGATTTGTGGCAGTTAGACACCGATTTAATGTAATTACACAACACAACTGCAAATCCTTCACTTTCTCCTTAATGGAAAATTGGCTAGTTCATTAATCCAAAACCTTATTTTGTACTAAATAATATGACAATAATACTGCAATTTACCATAGTTAACTCCTTACTGCCCTTACATACGAGCTGTTTTTAACAAGGACAAAGTAGGAAGTTTGTTTATGCTAATTGCTGTTAATGCAGTAGATTCCTACGTTGCATATTTGTGTACTAATTAGTATGTCGCAATAATACGCCATCCCTGGTCACTATGGTAACCAAGGAGGTCGTACCACTTTGGCATACTGTTTAGAATGCAGTTGCACTTGACAGTGAGCATTACTGGTCTGGGACATCAAAGTTTGCACCCCTTTGTTTTTGGGTGTTCAAACAAACAAACAAAAAAATGGCAAGATCAGCATAACGGTTTACCTGTACTCTTAAAAAAATGGTACGAAACTTGCTGGTACCATTCATTGTTGCTGGGGTGGTACCCTCCATGGTACACCTTTTGTACCTTTAGTTTGTATCTTTTACCTAGGATGCATGTAGTGTACCTTTAAAGCTTGACTCTAAAAGGTCATTGTGGTCCAATTATGTACCTTAAAACTTTTTTAAAGATATATTAAAGCCACATTTCCAGGTGAAAGATGCATATTAAAGGTACAGATGGTACCGATATCACCCCACAAACAAGGAAGACAGACAAGTTCATTACTCTTTTTCTGACAGCATACAAAACAGAATTTGTTCAATGGTGTTTGAAACCTACAGTCTAAATATAACAGCAGCTAACAGTTATCTTTCTTAACAAGCTCAGAAATTTGCATCCTGACATTCTCCGGTTAATTTAGTTGAAAGTGATTTATTAGATGCTTAATTACCTTAAACAGACAACACATGTTTACCTTGGTATAAGTCACATGGAAAGTCTAAAGCAGATTGCCGTGATCAGGAATACAGCTTTCGGAAGGATTCGAATAGAAAATATTGACATTTCACAGAGCTGGAGAAAAACATATCAAAGTGTTTAGGGAGATCGCTGCCAGCAGAAATGGATGAAACATGAACACAAGGAGAACGGAAGAACAGTAACTTTATCATAATTTTTGTTATTTGTGATGATAAAGGAACAAATGTAAAACTTAACAAACTTAGCAAAAAAAAAAAAAAAAAAGATGTTTCATTGGGTTAATTTTATTGGGATCTTTTTGAAGCAAGGATGTGCAAACTTTTGCATTCAGCTGTATCCATCGAAGCTGTTGTTCTTGAGAGGGAAAATACAACGAGTGCGGAAGTTGAACAACACGAAGCTTGTTATTGTTTAGATGCTGAAAGTTGATGTTAGCATCCCGGGGTGTTTTTGGGCCAAATGTTTTTTTTTTTTTTTTTTTGGAGCTTACATAAGCAATTCAGAGAAAATGGTATGTAGCAGCTAGGCAACGTCTTTCCACGGCTTTTTTTTTTTTTTTTTAACTCAAAATTGGAAAAGAAATGGTCCAAAATACAGACATTTTGGGTAAATAATCTACAGGAACATTCTTTGTTAGGCAATAAACAGATGTGGCCATAATTGTGTTGTTTGTTAAGCCCAGCTGAACCTGTCCAGGCAGACCAACAGGTCTGTATAATGTTCACATTGTCAGACAAAGTTCCCTGAGCTCCATGACAGTGATACAGAGACATGATAAAATTCTGTCTGTCGTGCTCCTTAGCTTGCGGGTACACTGTTTTACACACACATGTATGGCATTTGGCAGACACCCTTATCCAGGGCGACTTATATTTATTTCATTTTATGAAACTGAGCAGTTGAGGGTTAAGGGTCTTGCTCAAGGGCCCAGCAGCTTGGCAGTGCTGGGATTTGAACTCATGACCTTCCAGTCAGTAGGCTACTGTTTTAACCACTGAGCAACCGTTACCACTACTGAGTGTCTGTCAGTAGAAAGGAAACACCCTTGCTGAGGCGGTGATTGGCCGCCATCCAGCCTCTTCATCAGAGCTGTAGTGATTTTTCACTGATGCCCTGTAGTGCCATCATGTCTGGAGCTCAGCAGATATCTTGACTCAGTCACATGGTATGGTGGAGATTTGCCTGCTCATCATGTTGAAGCAGAATATCAGTAAATAGGCAGGTTGGTGATTTCATCATCACATCAAATAAAGAAGTGAATCAAGAACAAATGACCATTGACGTTATAAAGGAAAGGGTCATTTGTGGTATGCCACTGTGTCAAGTGTCTCACGTACTTTTTTTCCCCTTTTTGTCCAGCTAGATTACTTCCTCTTTGTTTGTAGTCAATTAAGCTACTGGTTACATCAGAAGCCAAACTTCTGGTGACGCTGACCTGTAGTCAGTTAAACCTCTTAAACTCCGAGGATCCATCCACACTTACCTTCCTCATGCTCATAACTACATTAGTTAGTGTAATTACTAAGTAATTCATAGTATTAACTGCATAATAAGCAATTAGGTGGGTTTCAAGAGCCTATATCACAGCTGGTTTAATCACACTTCTCAGTTTCAATACTGCTTTTAACTTCCCCTCTCAGAACAGTGTATTGATAGCCAGATTTTCATTCATTGGCCTAAGTAGCGTGCTTTCATATATGCAGCATTTAGTTTGTTTGAATGGAACCCTCTTCCAATCAGTGTGGTCCTTGGTTTTGGACGGCAGCATTTTTTTTAGATGTGAGCTGCTATACTGAGACAAAGGACAGAGCTGTAGAGCTGCAGAAATGCCATGTGCTCTAGAGATTTGGACCAAAGAACAAAGAGAGAAAATAAATGATGGATGTGACACACAAGATGTTTTAAATTGTTTTTATACAATTATCTTATGATTTACGGAAAACAGACTAAACAAAAAAACAAACCAAAAATATCAATTTTGCTCTGATTTGGACTCGACAAAGGAACTAATAGGTGTTAAAGCACTCTTAAATGCAGCAATAATTCAATTAAATTCCATTTTAGTTGTACAGCACTTTTACCAGTGGACACTGTCACAAAGCAGCTTCACAGATATCCGGATATAGATTCAGATTTATCTTTAATGATAAGCGAGAGGCAATGATGGCAAAAATCCCTGAGATGACATGAGGAAGAAGCCTTGAGAGGCACCAGTCTCAGAAGGAACCCATCCTCTTCTGGGTGACACCGGATAGTGCTGCTATGATAAGGATGTTGCAAATCACCTACAACTATGCAAAAAGGTTTTGCAGCTATGCTTGAAGTGCATGTCTTCATCACATCTGTAAAAATGCATGAAAAATTGGACAGTCCAGCTGGACCTTATTTATTATTAATTTTAAAATTATCAGAGAAAACGCACAAAATTGTCTGAGAAAATTTGCTGTCTAACGTAATGGTGAAGGAAATGGCCATTAATCTGCATCAGGGACCACATAGCTTATCTGAGATCTAATAATACTAGTGTATTTATTTTTAATATTTATGTGTGTTTTATTTTCATTTTCATTCAACTGTTATGTGCTGCCTTTGGCTACATTTTCTAGTTTTGGGGGAATTTTTATGGCAAAGTCAGAAACAGTTGGTCATGCATATAACTTTAACAGTTTATTGTAACATAAAAAGTTACATATTACTTCTTTTATATATTTTCTATTGCCCAATTTTTTTTTTAACATGCTTTTCTTGGTATTGGTCAAAAAAGCAAATCATTCAAATATGTTTTTGTTAATATATTAAATTTAATTTTGTTAATATAATAAAATTTGTCTAAAATAATTGGATGGAAACCTGGCTAATGTGCCCAAGTGGCATCTTCCAGTACAGCAAGGAGCCTGCAAATTGTTTTTTTTTATTGGAGCACACTTGCCCAAGTGACACAGTAACACTGTCATATCAACCTTCTACCCATCTAATTATCACAAAAACAATAAAGATACATTACCCTTCATCAATAGATGAAAACGTTGTCTAGCTAAAAGCCACTTTAATCTTGTAGCTTTTGCAGCAATAAAGTATTACAACATCCCTGAATATGGCCACAGGAATTACCCCAAGGGAAATTGGGGTATGGAGCAAGAGGAAGTTAAAAACGGTGCATTAAAAACTGTTGTTTCTCAGTGATTTAAGTCGTGAGAACTAGACAACATGGGAATGTGGCTGCCGAACATACAAGCAAGCTAATGACTGAGGCAAATAATTTGACTAGCTAGCACATAGCTGTTAAGTCTTTTATCTAGACAGTGTAAACACTGACAGTGGAAATAAGACAGAACCACTGGGAATATCAACATTTCCCTCCCAAATTACATGGAAATAAATTAAAACTTCATGTGAAGAATATTTCACTGTATTTACACATTACACTGAATTTCCATGAGTTCCACTGTATTGAGAAATGTCAGCACTGTGTCACAACGTGTGAACTTGGTCAGTGCTATAAAAAAGTTTCTGCGTCTGACGTGAATACCAGAGTGCAACATTTCCATGGAATCTAATCATAACCAAGTTGACCCATGCCCCCATCTGGATGTAGCATTCTGTCCAGGGCTTACCTAGCACACTTGAGCCAGCTAATCAGGATCTCCTCTAAGCACTAAGGATTTCTTGTAGCAGGATTGGGCACCACAGTGTAGAGGACTTGAATATTTTAATCAGTCAACTAAAACATTCAGCCATGAGAATTAGTTTCACAGTACTATGCATCCAAACCAACATGGCTGTTCTGTAGCTCGTTACAGTTCATTTGTCTTCTTGGTGTTTAGCGTGGGTTGTGAATGGTGTATTCATACCGTGGCATTCCGATCCTCCTTTAATAAATCCGCAGAACTGGAGCGAGTGAGGCTCCGAATGCAGATCTGTCTCAGAAATGCCTGCTGTGTTTGTAAAAAGCGCCGCAGGCCTCCGGAGAACAACGCTGAACAACAAGGTGCATTGTATGTGAAGGCCCTTGGACATACCAAGATCACTCACCCACGCTGGCTCTCGTTTTCTAGCTTGGCAGAATCTGTGTGTGTCTGTGTGTGTGTGTGTAACTGGGAACATGGCATTTAAATTTGTTGTAGTTTGTAAGGAATCAAGTGCATGACAAGCCTGAAAGGTGATGCCCAGGTCTGAGGTCACAGAGGTCACTGTGCCGATGAAGCTCATGCTATCTGGACCAACTTATTTTATTTGAACTTTACAGCCCATACCGAAGTCTCCTAAACTCAAAGTGTACAAATTATCAATGTCTAGATTCTATGAATTGCAAGGTCCATGAAGAGGACCACTACAATACCACTTCTTATACTTCATTCCTCTTACACTACCGATTACATTTATTTTTATTAATTAAAGAATTAAGTCATAATTTTTATCCACTTATTGTCACATTTAATGTTGTAGAATGTCTGTGAAAAGAGTTCCTCCCCAGCCTCTCTTTTTCCTATCTATAATGAAGTTAATAATTAAAAAGAAAACCCTTTTTGTCATGTTACAGAGAAACCGCAAAGCTCATATAGATCAGAAAGTCCTCTTATATAAACCTGTGACCAATTAGAGCAGCCTTCTGTCCAATTCGAATCAAGAATTCAGCAGAGCTTATTACGATAATAAGCTCACACCCAGATTTGTGCTGGTGTCGCTTTGGCTCTGTTGTATAATCAGCAATTTTGGTGGATGGTAGCTGAAGCAAAATAGTTAAATATTTCTCCAAAACACATGCAAAAGGCCTTAATTAGTACAAGAGGCAGAGCTTTCTGAATACACAGGCAACATGGTTGACAGGTGAGTAGGATCTCCTCCTTGTCCAGATTGGTTGCATGTAGGTGGTCCACCTTATGGGTTTTTGTCTCCCATTTATAGCATCAGGTGCCACAAAGATTCATGTCAGAGCACATATTTTACTGAAGCTGCTGGAACATGAGTAGAAAGTTCAACCAATATTAGACACAGTGTTCTTATTTAAAAATCACTGACTGCACCTTTAAATGCTTACGTGGCTCTGATGTTTGCATTAAAGTAGATTTAGTAGATTATGGCAGGAAGCGGATGAAACATCAGGAGACTACCAAGAGGCAGGTCTAGACGATACAGAGTGAGTAAGAAAGGGTGAGAAGTGAGCGACCTGATATGGAGAATGATTATCTTCCATCTAACCCAGTTATCAGACACAGAAATAGACTGGATTGAAGGAAATGTCTCTTCCGTTTCCCTTCTCGCATTCTTCACCCTTTCGTTTGTGGAATTTTATTCCAGACACACATCCCAACTCTTGGCATGCTGGAAGTGACCGAAGTGTGTGTGTGTGTGTGTTTTCAAGGCGTGACTCTGTGCCAGAGTTTATGTTTTCATTCATGTGAGGAGCAAGACGACGAGTCACGAGCAGGTCTGAGCATGTCAGAGTTGAGGCCTGTCTGCTTACACACTTACTCTCAACTCGACCAGTGTGATCAACACGACCTTTGGCTTTGACTCTTATGTAATTAACTTTCACTTATTCCACAGTGCTGTTGAATGCACTTGTCCTAACACATTATTGTTTCTAGAGCAACAACTTACACAGGGACTTGTACGGCAGACGTTCCACATAAATGGATTGTATAAACGTGTGTGATTGTTAATGTAATGGTTGATGTTATGTTGTCTGAAACATTTATTTATCATTTAAGGAAGGGGTCTCCAGTGTCCAAGTTTTCTGACATGGGAAGTACAGAGGAGATTACTCTTTGTGGTTTTACAGTAGCATGACAAGCTGATAGCAGGAACTAACTTGTTTCCTGGGTGTTCCACAACAGTAAATGTAACTATAAATGGATAAAAAGTATGACGTATTGTTCTTTAATTTATTTTATATATATATATATATATATATATATATATATATATATATAGTCAAATTCCTGTTGTATAAGAGGAATAAAACACTTTGGGATGTGCTTTTATAGGAAAGTAGTCAGAACAAAATTATGTGATTGTAATATGTCTCAAGAACCTCCTCACAAATTGTTATTTTGAGTATCACGGTTTATCGTATGAGCAGGGGTAATAATGTGAGGTAAAAACCAACACCTCTACCTATAAACATGTCTGAGAGGCAGTACAGTAAGGTGTCACACCGTCACCGCCCACTCCATCTATCCCCATGTACACAGTGTCATGTTCTTGACATTTATGAACATTAACATGTTTGCCATACTTTACCCATAATCAGTAGTTCAAAGAGTAAAATCAAAAAGCAGTTGAGGCTAAAGTCTGCGATCATTTCTTTCAAACGATATATTAGCCTAACTGTGACAAGCTGCAAACAAGATTGATAACATATCATTATCTCTGTACGTGCCTTAAACATTTGCTCTTACTTGCCCTTTGAATAGGTTCGCAACAGTAACACACACACAGTATTATTCCCAAGGCCAGATGTATAAAGCTGTTTGTACCTGTTTTTAGGTATAATTTAGGTATACAAGCCTAAACGCGCAATTTAAGCACTGCACATGAAGTGCACTTCTTCCCCTTATAAATATGCCTAGAGGGAGGATCGTGCAAAAAGTGAGAAGTCACTGAATAAAGGGTGGAGAAATGGGAAGTGTGGCCGATTACATATTCCACTTGATGTTCTAAACTTTGGGAAATTATCTGCACCCGGTTTTGTGTGGTTCAAAACCAGGTGTAAATCAGTGCCATGCGTGTTGCTTAGTGTTTTATAAACAGTGTTGCCAGGTGTGTGGTTTTCCTGCAGAATTGAGCTACACTTGAACTGCCAGAGCAAAAAAACTTTTTTTTAAATTTATTAATTTTTAATTTATAAAAAAATGTATAATAACATGAGACCATTAGTCAAATGAAAACCTTCATTATTTAAATTTTGCATTGTTTGTTGCAAATAGGTGCCACAAAAGTGTAGAATTTTTTTTTTTTTTTTTACATAATTTCCATTTTGTTTGATGCAAATGTTCCAGCGCTTAACGAGTGTCCGGATTCCTCTAGAAAAAAATTCTATTCAGTTCTAATTTATTCAACTCTAATTTATGTGGTGCATTGTAAGTAGTCACGTGCAAGTTATAATAATGTCTTTCCCACATCGGAACGTTCGCCATGCGAAGTGGAAAAAAAAAAACCATAGACGCCTCCACGAAGTCTGTCTTTTTTTTGCTCTGTGAGAGCACGTAAAGCTCATAAAAAGCTAATTTGAGTGCACTTTTACAGTTTCAGGCCTGAGTAGCTATTAGTTCGGTTTTACTATAGTAACCTTCAAACATTCATGCAACATGTTGGACTGAAATTGCAGCACAGCACCAACAGTGGACAATAGTGACTAGCATTAGCAACAAGCTAGCCAGCTGACAATAGCTAGTAGCATTAACATCAACCTACCTGGCTAGCATTAGTGACAACCTCCTCAAAGCAGCGATCAGTATAATCAGTGTTATAGGTTTAACCAAGTACTGTGTCTGCCCATACTGTTATAAACTAATTTAAAAGTAGAGAAGGAGTACTTTACACTGCTCGCAGTGGGAGCGGCCATCTTGATTTGACGTCACTCTGTAAACAGGGAAGGAACTGGTAGTTGAGAAGACTACAAGTTCAGTGAGCGTTTTCGGTGGCTTTTACCGGTTATAGGCGGGGGAATTACAAGTTGCAACTTCACCTTAAACACAGCATTAATACTGCTGGTCCAGTTTGGGCTGCTTTTGTGATGCAGATCTGGTAACACAGGCATCAACACAAACTCAACATGTTAAACAGGACTTTTCTGGCCAGAGCCAAAAACAAGAAAATTGGAGTAGTTTAACAGTTTAATTACACACTTATTCATAATACACAGCCATCATTTAATTAAAAACTGATTAGTATTCAAATGACTTATCAGCCATATTAATATGCTCCAAACTGTTTACTTGTTCTGATAAGTCTTTATTTGATCAGAACTTCATTTATTAACATCTTCTTTTCTGAACTTACATTTCCTCTTTAGTCCTTACCTGTGGTTCAGGGCTCTGTGGTTGACCCTTTGCACGACTTCACAGCGCGTTTAAACCGCAGATTAACAGTGTACACTGACATGACTGACATGCTTTTTTGGGATAAAATCCGGGTACTTGCATCGGATTTCTTCAAATCCGTTAATTCTATTTAAAGTATTGTAGTATGTTGTTTACATACCAGTTTGAACAATCTGCCGAAATCAGATAATGATCGGATTACTATCGTGCAAGTAAACACACTCAGTGATTAGTCCTGAATCAGATCCCATTTCAAGCGGTTGATGGATTCACAGGGAGACAGGTCTGAACAAGGACACGACCTGAGGCTTGTGTGTGTGTGTGTGTGTGTGTGTGAATGTGAGAGAGAGAATGTTAGTGATCCTGCAAGGAGGTCGGGGGTCACGATTTGAGAACCTGAGGGCAGAGGAAGCTGCATTGTCTCGTTCCTGCAACAAGTGAGAGGATTCCTGTAATCAAGAAAGTGCCCAAGACTTGCAATTATCTCACTACACCTACACCTGACTAGTGCTGCAAATATGCATCTGCCCCGTGTTCGTGTGTGTTTACAATGCTGAAGTTCTTTAGTTCTCAGAGAACTCTACCATATTAAGTTGGCTAGACTGCTGCTTCTCTTCCTGCCTTCAATCTGTACATTCCCTCTTCTTCCCTCCTCGGTTTTTATTTCTCTTTTATATTGCTGATGTGCTGAAGTTTTCTGATTTAACATTTATGGAAGGAGTCTCCAGTGTTAGCACTTTGTAACAGTCAGAGGTAAAGCTGTAACATGGAGGATTCAGAATGTTCTTTAACAACTAAAATATTGTAATCATTGGCAAAGAAGAAGAATTAAATGTGACTAAATGTAACATTAGATATAACTATAAACAAAGAAAAATCTAATGTATCGTTCATTAATAAGTTTTAAGAAATTTGTACAAGAGGAATAAAACACTTACTCCTAAGTGTTTTATTCTTTACATAATTGAGAATATAGAGCAGGATTTAAGGAATATATAATGTGATCGGATGCTCACGTATTTCTCAGGAGATAAATGCAAACACATCCCATAATACTCAAATTCACACTACCACTAGTTAAAGCCATCAGTAATGTTACTCCACATACTATGTGATCTCAGTGCTTACGCACCAGAGTAGCCAGTGTGCTTCTGTTTTATATGTCACTTTGTAAACTGTGTGACACACCCACATTGCCTAAAAAAAAAAAACTTTGAAAGAAAGAAAGAATTTGATGGACTTTTCCATTAGGTTACTAGTCTCAGCCTCAGATGCTCTGCCCATGGCTCACAAAGCATCTGATATGTACATCTTTTGTACACTTTTCTGGCCACAAGCTTCAGAATCTTGAAGGTTGTAATCTGCTGGTTGGCTCTCTGCATTTCTATGTATACACACGACTGTGTACCAGTTTCAAGTGAGAAAACAATCTTTGAACATGGTGACACAGTGAGCATTTCGGAGCAAGACGTAGTCTCTGGATTGAAAATCGTTAACAGATTCTTGGCTTTAAAATGTATAAAAGAGATTTGTTTGAAGCGTTTTTGGTGATGGGCTACAATAGACAATGTTTACTGACAAATTGTACCAGACTCTTGTGGTAGAGGTAGAAATTTTAGCTCCTGTGACAACATTTTCCCATCAGTCAAGTCCTACCACACACATTCCTCAAGTCTGGTGCTGTAAAAAAAAAATCTTTACTGGCAGATGTTTGTGTGCATTAACAGCTTTGGGAAACAAGTCTGGACTCGGCTAGAGTAACTCTGGCATGCTGCAGCTTATCCCCTGCTTCAGCTGCACCTTTTGTTTGCCTCATTATTTTACTCCTTCTCTTTCTCCCAGATCCACTTATTCCAATGTGTGAAGCTTTTCTTTCCAAACGGGAAAACTGAAAGTAAAGTACCTGGCAGGGATGCTGACCTTTTCCAGGAACTGGCTCAGTGTGTTAGATGAGATGACATGTACGTGTTGATACGTGACTAAAAATTTGATGTATGAGAAAACATTAATATAAAACCACTAAGGATTCAAAGCTGTTTCGGTATAGCCCTGTGTGATTCAGTATTGTGCAAATAAAAAAGTACAGATGAAAAGTGAGAAGCCACGCCTCCTTCACTGGGTCTGAAACACAGAGGCCACACCCACTTCACTGGGACTCACAGAAAGGGCCCACTTTCTACCTACTTTACTAACCTAGGAGCAGTCTCTTATGTGTGTCCTGGCATCAACGTCCTCCAAACATTAGCTCAGGATATGTGTGTGTGTGTGTGTGTGTGTGTGAGTAGCTTCTGTAGAGATAGGGTTACTAGGGATGTGAAGGATGGTCTTTATCTTCCATTCTTGCCCTTATCCTCTCCCCCTCTCTCTCTCTCTCTGTCTCTCTGTCGCGTCTTTGTTTTTGGTGTGATTTGTCTTTTCCAAGCGGATCGGGGCAGACTAAACAGAGCACCCAGTGACAAGAGATCTCCCATCACCCCCTCTCGCGCTGTGAGGGGTGGCACTCTGATCCAAAACACCTACAGCTAATATTCAATCTCTTCTAGCTTCAGGACTTTCCAGAAAGGCTGCCGTTGAAACGTCTGGTTGAAACATGCCGAGCAGACAGAGAGACGGTGACCAATAACTGATAAGTCAGGGTAACCACGGTAACACACACACTGTAAGCATGTGCCAACATAAAGTTTTTATCACAGCTTACGATATTATCCCAATTATCTATCATTTATTTAAAAATGATAGATTGCCACTACATAGAGTTGAACAATGTGGCAAAAATGCAACAGCATGGTACCTGGTGTCAGTCATTACTGTATGACACCAAGGTGTCAATCATTACTGTATCATAATTTTTTTTTCTAAAATATTGTCACAGTATAATAACATAATTATAACATTTCTTTTTCAAGCTGTAATGAATAAACAGATCATTATAGCATTATGGTTTTGTGGGGTATCATTTTTGGAGGGAAGATAGTGGTGTGTTAGTCCCGCCTCCTTGTTCTTGATTGGCTGAGAGGCCGGAGGCATTTTGTTTGACGCCGTTCAGTCATGGCATACCAAATTAAGTCTCAAAGTTGGCAACACTGAGTGCAATAAGCATGACGCGTGTTTATTCACTATTGCAAGTTGCATAAATTAGCTACATGTGATTTCACAAGCTTGTTAACTGTAACAAGTTCCAGCCCCTTAACCCAGTAATTATGGCTTTGTACTTTCTGGCTTTATATCATAAGATTCTCATATCAGTCATAAAACACTACTTTTTTTTTTTTCTTTTTTTTGCTTATTACCAAATTAGACCCTCTGAATGGTTATAGTATGAACTACAATAACTAAAATGCTCAGAAACATATCTAAATCTCCATTCTTTATATAATAACAGAGATGGCAGACGAAATTGGTTATACTGTATATATCAACCAGCAGCGTGAGCAGTGCAGCACCAGGCAGCAGGACAGACTATCCCTTGTTAGCCTATTGCTAGTTTCACAGAAAAAAAAGTCTCTCTTACAACAGTGCAGCGACTCTCTTAAAACAGCGTTGAGCCCATTGCGCCAGGGGGAATGATTTCAGAAAGCTAGCAAACCAAGACCACAAATATGAACACAAATGTGTCTGTTAGCTACAAGACCAGCAATTCACTAAACATACTTCTACGTAATTGGAGTAACAGTTCGTTTTTTGTTAACATTTTTTGTTAACTATTTTTGTTAACATTTTATGGAACTTGAACTCAGTCCGGCGAACAGAAGTATCTGATTGTGCATACTGAGAGAAGGATCTATGTGACGTATCCTCCAAAATAAGAAGCTGATTGGGCGGATGCCTTCTGGATGCGGATGCCTTCTGATGATCTGCACTGAACATTCATCCATGCACCTGCAATGTATCTATCCTTAATAACGTCAACACAACAAATGAAATGGCATTATCAGCGAAACTATCACCCAGTTCCTCATAGAAGACAGTTTAATGAAAGGGAACCACATATATTTTTGAAAAAGTCTAAAGTATCCATTAGTCCGTTAATGATATTCCATTTCCTGAGGAAAGGAAGTGTGATCGATGTGATGAGCACTGAGCAACTCTCTGCTAGTCTATGTACTGTACAATGATGGGTTTGTGTACTGGTAGCAATGAGACACCAAACAAGGTGGACAACCTGTAAATATTCAATTGAACAAATGCATGGTTGACAGAAAAAGCAAATATTTCTTCAAAAGCCTGACACAGTACATAAACCTCGTGGTGCTGATAAGTAAGGAATAAAACACTCTGTGTCATGCTGTTAAATGAAAATAATCAGCGATGGGGTGGTGTAATGAAGCAGAGTTACTGTTACCACCTCGGAGCTGATTATTTTCCTATAATAGTCCACGTCCCAAAGTGTTTTATTTCTCTTATATCACAGCAATTACAATTTTTATTTATTAATGATAATTTGTTAATGGCATATCATACTTTTCATTCATATATAGTTACATTTCATGTTGTGGAACATTGTGAAACAAGTTAGTTCTTGATTCTTACTTATGTTATAGCAGCTATAAACAGTCGTTTCCTCACCAGCCTCTTTTTTCTCTCTCTCTTGAAGGTAATAAGACAAAAAAAAAACAAACCATAGCTAGTCATTTTACTGAGAAACCACAAAGTGTAAACTCCTCTGTCCTGAAGATGTCGGAAAAGTTACAGCTTTACCTCTGACTGCTGAAGTGCTGACACTGGAGACTCCTTCCATAAATGTTAAATAAACATCTCTTTACAGAAAACTTGTGCATCATGAGGTTAGTGTATCGTTATATCAGTATTGTTATATCATCCAGCCCTATCATTACTGTCCCCACACACACACACACACACACACACACTAGTGCAAAATACAGCTCTCGTTTGGCCAAGGCGAAGTCCTGCTCTAGTTGTGTGGTCTTGTATAATCACAGGTTGTGTGTGCGTGTGGGTCACTTGGTTGAGTGTTAACTGTGGTCATGTCCTCCGCCGGTTCCTGAGCTGCAGCTCCGCCTCTGTGGTCCGGGTGGCTGGCTGACGTGTGTGTGGCGTGTGTGTGGCGTGTGTGTGGAGCTCTGTACTGCTTACGCTGAGTGGAACTGGTGGTTTCTGTGGTGATGCTAGACGGAGTTTACACTGTGTGTGTGTGTGTGTGTGTTTGTGTGTGTGTGTTGAAAGTTTGTTAGGATAGTGTTGATTTGTTAGGCGTGTGTGTTTGTTAGAGCTGTCAGAATGCATTTCTCTGTCTAAAATATTTTTAATATTTACATATTTAAAGTTTCCAAGGTTTCCGAAATGTTTTGGCTAGATTTTCTAGTTTGATGTAAGTAAAGAAATACAATGGTAAACTTTCACATTATTCACACTCCTCGGAGTCTCTCTTTTTCTTTGGGCAGAACGTAGGGTCCCCATCGCCATCGCAATATAACAAATTTTACCCCCTTTTTTTTTTTTTTTTGGCTAATTGACCCTTGTGACGCTTGATATATTAGAAGAGCACTGATGCATGTCATGTCATAAATGCTTGTTTTTTGGTGATAATGTTGGAGTAAACAGGAAGTCATTTGGGACTCGACCTCTCTGGGTGTTTGTGTTTGCGGGTTAACTAAGAAATGCAAAATAGAGCCAATAAAACATTCCTGTGCTATAACTGATAAAACTTGCTCATGATTTTAACAATTTCTTTGCTTAAGGAAGTGAGACACTTTTCAGTGCAGCATGTCATGACAGGTGATGTTCACTCTCTGTTATTAAACTCATAAATACTCAAATGCTTTCAATTGAAAATAGTTTTTAAAAGTGTGTGTGTGATGGTGAGTTGTGGCCCAGTTTACAGTGCAAATTGTATTTTTCTGTCTGTCTCATTCTCTCTATCTGTCTTAGCCTCTGTCTCACTCTCTTTCTGTCTGTCTCATTCTCTATGTCTCTTTCAGTCTGTCTGTCTGTCTCACCCTCTCTGTCTCACTCTCTCTGTCTCATTCTCTGTCTGTCTGTCTCACTCTCTGTCTGTCTCACCCTCTCTGTCTCACTCTCTCTCTCTCTCTGTCTGTCTCACCCTCTCTTCTCACTCTCTCTCTCTGTCTGTCTCACTCTCTCTGTCTCTCTCTCTGTCTGTCTCACCCTCTCTGTCTCACTCTCTCTCTGTCTGTCTCACCCT
>CM040476.1:3213069-3297304 GCA_022758105.1 Pangasianodon gigas | reverse complement strand
CTCTGTCTCACCATCTGTCTCACTCCCTCTCTCTCTCTGTCTCACCCTCTGTCTCACTCTCTCTGTCTCTGTCTGTCTGGCTCACCCTCTCTGTCACTCTCTGCCTGTCTCACTCTCTCTCTCCCTATCTCACTCTCTCTATCTCATGCTCTCTGTCTGCTCACTCTCGCTGTCTCTCTCTTCTCATCTTGTTTTGTTCTTTTTGATTCATGGTGACCTCATTCTGTGCTGCGGTGTACTGAAGTGTAAATTAGAAACAGGACGTTGTCTTAGAGACATGCATCCTCCTCTCTCTGTCTCTCTGTCTGTCTCTCTCTCTCTCACACACACACTCTTATTCTTCCTCATTCTCACTCTCTTCTTTCCTTCTTTTCTCTTTTGTTTTGTTTTCTTCTGTTCTCTTTTTGTTTTCTCTTTCTATGTTTTCTCATCTCTTCTTTTTGTTTTCTGTTCCTTTCTTTCACTTCACTTCATTCCCCATTCTCTTCTCTTTTTCTGTCTTCTCCTCATCTCTTTTGTTTTGTGTTTTGTCTTCTGTTCTCGTCTTCTATTTTCTTATTTTCTGTTATCTTTTCCTCTCTTCTCTTTTTTTCACGTCTCATCTGTTTCTGTCTTCTCCGCTCTTGTCTTGTTCTTCATGCCTCCCTAATTCTCTCTTCTGTTTTCTTCTCTTCTCTTCTCTGTCTGATGTGTGACATTACACTGTTAGTTTAGAGGCTTGTTGTGAAGTGAGAGAGGACAGCACTCTGTGTACAAACCACTGCCCTTTTGCTCCAATCTTTTGGGACTACACACACACACACACACAAAAACACACACACACACACTAATGGATCGGCCTGTAGAATGCAGCCCAGTCAATATCATTGACTCGGCCCAACTTATAAATGATGAGTTAAGAGACTCCCAGTTGTCTCCCATTACGCTTTAGATGCATTAAGCATGTGCTTCAGATAAGCCAGGCATGCCAGTAAGAGCTGTTAGTCCTGCTGTGTCTCTTTGCAACAAATGGAGTTGTTTTGCGACGCTGTACACAACGATAGATTTTTCAGACAAGACCAGCTTGCAACTTTTCACAGAAAACAAATTAGAGCATCAATCACGTCCACCGTGGCTTTTCTCAGGCATGTTATCTTTTGGGTTTCAGGCCTCTCTATCCATACACTGAACACAAGACCATGATGAATTGATGCTTGTGGTTGCTGAGAGGTTATAATTACAGCTGTCATGCAGAGTGACCATTTCTGCTGCATTTTTTTACAACCTTAAATTTTCACTCAGCTTAGATTTTTTTTCAGACTGCTACTTTCTTTTCGTTTCTTTTCTTTCCTTTGCAGTTTGAAACAATGCCAGTTCAGCTAGTCAATTTCACTTTCAATGCAAGGCTATATTGATACATAACACTAATTTTTAATGGATGAATCATTAACATGCAAGTGTTCATCAACTTCTCATAGCATATTGTGATGCAATCAGTAACATGTTTGGATTTGAATCACCCAGTTGTGGGGAATCTAGTATCACAGAAAAGCTATTCAGGGCTCTTTTTTTTCTACTAAAGTCACATGATTCCAGTGCTTTTTACGCAATCTCTATGAAAAACTATCAACTTTTAATAACAATATGTGCAGTGAGGATGACAGAGTTTGCCTGGATTCTGGAGGGCCAATGCCTGGCAGTGCTGTACAGTGAATTTCAAATCTAATATTACACGTCTGGCTCAGATATGTATCCTAAATACCTTTGAGCTAGTGGAATAGAAGAATTATGGGAATAGTCTAACCAAAAAAAAAAAAAACCTGACATAGCCAGCAAAACCTATTGTCACTTAACTGAGAAATGAAGGTTGGTACTACAAAATATCAATTCATGGCTGTTAGGGTTCAGTTATTATGAAAAATTTAGCTTTTTCTCCATCAAATGGTAATTTATGGCTGTTATTCATTAAGAAGACTTGTGGTTTACATTCTTTTTTTAACAGTGTGTACAATCTTATTCGATAATATCCTTTGTTTATGTTATGTTGCCAGTAAAAGTCATAAGTGTAAAGTACAAGTTATTAAACCTAGGACGCAAGTCTGTAAATTCACTGTTGTATTCATTGGGGGAAGTCCAAGAATCATTGTCAAAGTCCATAGCTGGGGTCAGATGGTATAAGACGAGGATAATCCATAATCAATACACAGGCAAGGGTCAGAACCAGAAAATGCAGAAGAAAAAAACTTAATGGGACAAAAACATGACAAGACTTTGCGAGGAGGGTATAAATCACAACATTAATTAAGGACTGAACGCAGGACAGGTGCACATATTACGGGAACCAACCAATAATAAGACAGGGTGGAGACAGGACAGAAACTAAAACACATGACATGAAATCAAAACAAAAAATATGAGAGCAGTGCTAGTCACTCTGGGAAATGCACGGTGCACTTGATTACAGGAATTCGTGGTAATAAGCGGTGTTTGTAAAATTAATATGTTTTTGTAGCCAGTGTGAAAAGCCCAAAAAACTGCATCTTGGCTCATAGGAGGTCACTGAGTTATAAAGGCATGTTCATTTCCTCAATAATCTGAGTCAAAATTGTGTGTTCAGTGAAGGTCAATGAAGTTAAGACTAGTCTCTGTGAGGTCCTGCAGTTCTACTAACTAATACTGTTTTCAGTATTATTTACAGGCTGGAGTGCCTGAAGTAGAAGCAGTGCTGTAGTAAGGGCACTTAACCTCAAGTCCAAGTGGAGTTTCCAGGCAGCTGCTTTCAAGTCCAAGTAAACATTTATTGATTTATACATCAGAGCAAAGTCCTAGTCACTGTCCGAGTCTCTAAATCATAGATAAGCAAGTCCAAGTCTTGTTACATTCATGGCATTTGGCAGACGCCCTTATCCAGAGCAACTCACATTTCTCTCATTTTATGAGCAGTTGAGGGTTAAGGGCCTTGCTCAAGGGCCCAGCAGTGGCAGCTTGGTGGTGCTGGGGATTGAACTCATGACCTTCATGATCAGTAGTCCAACGTCTTAACCACTGAGTTACCACTGCAATGACTTGTTACAAGTCATAGTCTTGCAAGACAGACTTCTAACTTTTGCTAGAGTCTTGTATGTTTCTTAAACCAATTAGAGGCTTGATCATGTAGTGTATATCCATGGATGTCATGTGTCATGTGAATGACACAGCGAGTGAAGCCTTTGCATGTGGAAGCCAGCAGAACATCGTCTCCACTTGAAGTATGCTGAGGCCACTAGCTGTTTCAAACAACTTTTTTTTCAGGCCAGTGACTGCAACTTGCTCTGTCTCACTGTGGTGAAAAGTTTGCTCTCCTGCTAGAAACCAGCAGACAGAAGTGCGTATACACAGAAGTACACAGAGCCGGGGTCTGAAGCTTGTTGCCAGAAAAGTGTACAAAAGATATTACAGTGTTCTATGAGCCATGGGTGGAGTTTCCGAGGCTGAGACTATGAAAATCATGACTTAGGTCTGATTTAAGTACTCTGAGTAGTTAAAGGCAATGCTGTTTTATATGGAAGGAAAAGATGAAAACGTTTGAATTTTAACAGCCATTGAATTCTTAATAAAGAAATTTAAACACCATTGAGTTAAAAGCATTGAGATTTACACTATATGTCCAAAAGTAGGTGGACACCTGACCGTCACACCCATATGTGCTTGTTGAACATCCTATTCCAGATTTATCCCTGTTTACTGTTATAATAAGCTCCACTCTTCTGGGAAGGCTTTCCACTAGATTTTGGAGCGTGGCTGTGGGGATTTGTGTTCATTCAGCTATAAGAGCATTAGTGAGATCAGGCACTGATGTTGGGTGAGGAGGTCTGGGGTGCAGTCAGTGTTCCAGTTCATCCTAAAGGTGTTCAGTGGGGTTGAGGTCAGGGCTCTGTGCGGGACACTCGAGTTCTTCCACTCCAACCTTCACACACCATGTCTTCATGGAGCTCGCATTGTGCACAGGGGCATTGTCATGCTGGAACAGGTTTGTGTCTCCTAGGTCCAGTGAAGGGAAACTGTAATGCTACAGCATACAAAGACATTTTATACAATTGTGTGCTTCCAACTTTGTGGCAACAGTTTGGGGAAGAAGCATGTATGGGTGTGATGGTCAGGTGTCCACATACTTTTGGCCGTATAGTGTATTATTTCAGAAACCATGTGTGGAATGTAATGGACCAGTATCCAGCCAATCAGTGCATAGTCTCTAATTTCCGACTTGATTGGTTTGCTTGTTTCTGAGCAACCTGAATACAGTTTTCTTAGTTATCTGAAACCTGAATTGTTGACTTTATGAACACTGAAAAAATGATTTGAATTTTAAAACTTGACTCTGATCTCTAAAATAAGTTTCATTCGAAACACATAAATACAGATGTGTGGTTTTCGATGTAATATATTACAATGTTGTCACATCCGGTTCCACTGCCGATCGACGAGCCACCGCTCCTCGCCCTGTCCCGAACCCAGCCCGGACTTTACAATGCACATAACACCCTAAACACTAACACACCTGTTTCCTGTTTATCTTGAGTGAACTTTGTGTATTTAAACAACTCAATCATTCCCATTCTTGGCGAGGTCTTCCCATCTTAACAACTCTCAGTGTTATTTCCTGAGTGCTTTCTTGGTTTTGACCTTTCTGCTTTCTCATGTTTATTCCTGTTTTTCCTGTATTGCTCTGCCTTTCTGATCATTTGACTTTTGCCTGCTTTCGACCACAATTCTGCCTGACAATTTGGATTTTAATAAAGGTTAAGGTTGCACTTACATCCACCTGCCTCCGAAATCGTGACAAATGTTATGTAATTTCATTATTAAGAATTCAGTTGCTTTTAAAATTCAAACCTTTTTTGCTTCCATAGTTTGGAAAAACATTACTTGGAAATATAAAAATCCAGTCTGCATTTTTTTTGTGTGTTTCAAATGTAAATATTTGTTTATGTATGTTTCTTATTAATATCTTTTTTTTGCATAGATCATCTGAATAGGATCCTTGTTTTGGTGACATAGTCTGCTTGAAATTGGATCTCATCAACGCATTAGCAAAACAACATCAACCTCCTCAGTGGTCAGCTTTCAGAGAAGCGATGAGTTCCAAGCACAGGTCTAATGCGCAACCTGTGTGGCCACGTCCTCTACAACAGGGTCAAAACAAAAAGTCTGCATTCAAATGAGGAGTATCAGATACACATCGAATTTTTACAGTAACAAGCATGTGTATTTCATGAATACACACCCGTCTCTTTGATTTATACAGATATCACTTATCCTGAGTGAATCAATCGTAATTACTTCAGACGTCCTCCGGCAACGTTACTTAACAGAGATATGTCAGGAAAACTTATCCTGACTGTTAAGGCCCAACCCAATGAAGTTCAGTTACAGCACTGACCTGACAGATTTGCATCTAATATTCATTATTCAGCTTTAATTATCTCAGAAAGGTGTGTTTAATGTTGCAGCTGAACTCTGCAGGATTGACAAGCAAGGTTGTGTACCTCAGGGTTGTGTTTTAGGGCACATGTTGTTTTGTCTCTCTCAGTGGGATGTTTGCGTTCCCTGTGTGCCAACATGTCCTGCCATGCCAGCGCCTCACTCTGACATGGACCAGCTGCACGGTTTAGAGGGATTACTATATATAGAGAGAGGCTAAGTTTAGAGAAGAGCATCATGCATGAATCAAATGACAACAAGTGAGTGAGAGTACATGGCAAAATGTCACATGAACAGCTGCAGTGTTAAAGCGGTCAGCGATGTTCACTCCAGCCTACACTACAGGTGTGCTAATTTCTAGCAGCAGAGTGAGTCTATACTGATAACCAGGTGTGAAGGTACCCACACTTCTCACTAACGTGTGCTGGAAAACTGCCAGAAGTGACAGGGTTCATGTTTCACAGTGATTACTGCTCTTGTTTGGTGGTCATTTTCGAACACCTGTTTAATTCGATAAACACTTCCTGACGGAAATACTGCTCTTACAATGAGCTGAAAGGGATGGAGGGATGAATCAGTGGATAAGGTGTTAAAAAATACTACAGGGTCTCGCTTTTAAAAGTTATGAAAGAAATACAGTTTAACTTTACAAGCAGTTTATAAACTCTTGTTAGTCAATTTTACTATACAAACAGTTACTAGTAAATATTTACAATAAGTTACTGGGTCTGTTTTACTTCACAATAGCCTTTATTACTTTTAATAGACACATTATTTGTGCTGTTTACATTACAAACCTTACTGTTCCATTTTACTTTACAAAAAGTTATTGCTCTGCTTTACTTTATAAACAGTTACTGATTGATTTTACAGTTATGAACAGTTATTGGTTTGTTTTAATTTACAACTAGTTTTCAAATAGTTAGGGGTTGATTTAAATTTTTAAATTTTGAATTTTTCTTTACGGTTATTTTACTCTATAGATGCAGGTCAATTTTACTACAAACTAATAGTTTGTTTTACAAACAGCTGTTGATCTACTTTACAATCCAATATTTGTCTGATTTACTTTACAAACAATTATTGGTCGGTTTTACTTTACTCTATTTGTATTTGTATTTATTTTACTCTACAAACAGTTATTGGTTTATTTTACTTTACAACTTTACAGTTATTGGTCCATTTTACGTTATAAACAGTTACTGCTCTATTTTACGTTACAGGAATTTGTTCTCTTTACTTAATAAACCTTACTATGATTACTGTTCAGTTTCACTTTAAAACAGTTATTGCTCTGCTTTACGTTACTATGCACTTTATAGTTGCAGGTTACTTTACAAACAGTTAATAGACTGTTTTACAATCAGCTGTTGGCCTACTTTACAATCCAATATTTGTTTGATTTACTTTACAAACAGATATCGGTTTACTTTACAACTAAATTTGCAAAATCATACTGATCAGTTTAAATTTCTAAAGTTACTTATTTTACTTTATAAACAGCTGCAGGTTTATTTTACTTTACATCTTTACAAAGTTTTCTAATAGTTTCATGGGGGTAAACCTTTTAGTAAATTAGTTGTAGAAATGATCTTTGTAAAATTACTGGTGTATTTTACTTTACAGTTATTTTTGCACTTTATGAACTTTAGTTTACTGTTCTCTTTCACTTCACAAACGATTCTTAGTGGTCTACTTCACAAGTAGTCGATGATCTGCTTTAGTTTAAGTGCCTTCTCTCTCATAGTGTGCAGTCACCCACAACATCTACATGTGACTTTGCCCTGAGAAACTATCTTAATAACGATTTTTTTTCTGCAACATACAGATCTCTCTCTGTACTTCTGAATCCAGACAGAAAAGTCAAATTTCCATCATCAGTCCTCGCTGTTGATAGAACCATGAACAGATCACAGGCTTTTCTCCTCCAACTCCACACACACTGCATGCCATATGGAATTTATAGAGAACTGGCCGATAGCCTGCAGTCATATCAGTTGGTTATATAACTTATTTTATTCCTGTGCTTTCGATAAATAATGTAATTAGGCGGCTCTGTTGACCCGAGGCAGACGTTTTTCTTCAGCAGGCTCAGCGTCTTCCATTTTAATGAACTACAGAACTGTAGCAGGTAGTGCAGCGACGGTATCGGATAGTCTGTTGGAGAGCCCCTCTAACACACACACACACACACACACAGAGCTTAACAAGGCTGGGACAGAAGTGCACTGTGGAACATGTGGTGCTGCTGGCAGTGGTACTGAGGGAGGGATCTGACTCAAAGCAGACATGTTTGTCGTCTTTCTCTTTCTGTTTCTCTTTCTTTCTTTCTTTCTTTCTTTCATCTCTGTTTTTTTGCCACTTTCTTTTTAATTGATATAATATTTATTCCTAAAAAATTTTTTGTTTTTAGATGTTGGAATGTAGATCATTATTCTGAATACCAATTATACTCTGTAAAACTTTATTTCTCCCTTAATGTTTGTACAAAAAAGTTTTTCCTTTGCTTTTAAGTACATTTAACAGAGCAGTAGGACTCTCACACACTTTCAGTAACTTTATTCTAGTCAGGGTCATGGTAGAGAAGTAACAGTGGAATGAAATAATATTCAAATTAACAATATTTATAAATTGGGCACAAAAAAGACACGTCAGTGACTCTGGATAGCTTTTAGTGTTTGCAACCTTAAAGAAACTTAATGCCAGCAAGTTTTTGGCTAACATTATGCCTGTTATGTGTGCTATTTTCTCAACTCTGCTGCCCACATGCTCCATGAGTCTGGCTAGCATCCATGTTTTTACTCAACATGTGTTTTAATGCATGGTGATGGTGTGTTGTTCTAGCAGGAGTGGTATATGCCACTGCAGTGTACTATAATTTGATCATGTCAGTGTTTAAAGCCATAGGCAGATAACTAGTCCTGCCTAAATGTCTGCAACCAGTCAAAAGATAATTTAAGATATTTTTAAGACCCAAGATTTTTTTTCTTTACAAATTTCGTTTTTAACCCCTCTGTTTAAAAAAAAAAAAAAAATCTTTTCCGCACTATGTGTTTATGAAAACATTTCAGTTCACACGAAATGATTTGAAAATGCTCACGAGAACACTAGCACAGTGATACTACGTCATAAACTGTTACGTCAAATGCCTCAGGAATAACGTTAAGAGGATGCGTATTGAGCAGTGGAAAAAACAAAATGCAGAAAAACACCAACATGACCAGTAATTCCAAAGCAAAAAATGACATACGTGTGAACTAACGATGAGGTGGAGCTACTGATGAAGGTTACACGCGAATACAAAGTGTTCACCCGTCTTTTCCTCTCCTCCTCAGTGCGGTTTATTACGCTGGAGCAGTGGATTCAGGCGCAGTACAATGCAAAATGTTATCAAATATGAAATTACAGATCACAAACTAACATCCTGGTCAGCAGCCATGATACAGGGAGTCCTAGCACATTCATTACATATGATAGACATAAAGACAGTTTAAAGAAGGTTTTGTTTGGGTCATGAACCCCCCCCAAGTCTCTCATATCACATGACAGCTATTATACTAAATAAGAGCTGAAAGTGCTTGGAGGAGAGCTTTAACTACCATACACTACCATACTCTCCTCTAGGCTAACAGACGTCCACGACTGGCTCATAAGCCTCAGTAAGGAGAAACTTTCACTCTGGAGCCAGTCGAAGTCAGTATTTATTACCATTCCATCCCAGGTCTTGTGGGACAGTGGGATGAAATATGTAGTAGTGCTACGTGCAAAAAATACAGCAGGTCAGGGTCAGTGTCAGGAGAGACTAGACAGCATGGTTATCTGTTTACTTGAGACAATGACCTACTGTTACTACTGTTACTATTATTATCTTCTGTATACTCCTGTGCTTATTTTATAGACTGGCAATGAACCAATTAACGTGGGTGGAACCGTGAGTCATAAATAGAGACAAATTTTATAGAGGTGGCAAATTAATATAACTATCAACAGCTAGAGCTGTTTATGACAAACACCCCCAAAATATTCTCAAAACGTCTTTCTTGCTTATTATCATATTCATTTAAATCTTTTTGTAATTACTTCTTGCTTTTTTATGCTACATGGAATTGTAACTGACAGCAAATTTCACCCATTAAATGTGGCTATACGAACATTTCTCCGTAATTCATAGGGTTTTTTTTGTTGTTGTTGTTGTTGTAAAGTAATTTTTGGAAATCAGACAGTTGCTGATTCTGCTGCCACAGTAAAGCTGAAGATAGAAAGACATTTCCATTTCCACATTTACATAAAAATGTGGCACAGAATTTTGCATGGGGAAGGACAGGAAGCAGATGGTAAAGCTGTACATTTTCTGACACAGGAAACTCTTCAGGAGAGAAGAGTTTACACTTTGCGGTTTCTCAGCAGCATGATGAGAGAAAAATGAGGGGCTGGTGAGGGAATGACTGTTTATAGCTGCTGTTTATAGTGATAACAGGAACTAGCTTGTTTCATGGACTTTAACTATGTAACTATAAACAGATAAAAAGTACAACTTGTTTTTTAATAAATAAAATATTGTAATTGTTGACAAATTGCTGTGGTATAAGAGGAATAAAACACTTCAGGATGTGCTGTTATAGGAAAATAATCCACTTCAGGCTGGTAACAGTAACTTCATTACACCACCATGTCGTTGATTATTTTCCTATAACAGCATGACACAGAGTGTTTTATTCCTTACAAAATCCACGTCCAAAATCCATATTCAGTGTTGCACTTTCGACTGTATTGATCTAGTGTGTGTGTGTGTGTGTGTGTGTTTTAAGTAAAAGGTTGTGTTGTGTTATGTTGTGCACACTTCACAGTTATGTACTCCTAGAGCTTCCCTGTGTGTGTGTGTGTGTGTGTGGCTCAGTTCCAAAGGGTGCGGTGAGGGAATGAGGGGAGGGTTAATGATCAATCCCATGCTCTCTGCGGGTCGAGCTCTGAGGAGAGAGGGCATGGGACCGAACGAGGTCAGGAGAGAAAAAGAGGGAAAGAGTTTTCTGAGAAACGAGCTGGAATTCGCCGTGGCTCTCTCTCTTTCTTTTGCTCTCAGAGTCTCTCCCCTACACACCCGACATGTGTGCACATACATAAGTCACAGCTTCCACGCGTTACCCACTGTAGCGTGTGTTTGCTCAGTTTGATTCGGACCTTGAGCACGGCCTGGCCTTCCCAGAATTCCCTGCGGTCTGCTTATCAGTGTCCGACAGGAAACGGCTCAGGTAATAGGTGCTCTGAGAGAGCTGCTTTGTTTTAAGCTCTGTTTAATCATTAATGTTGCAGGAATTTTATTTTTTCCTTCCTGCTGCGAACTCACAGTGTAACAGCAGTTCAGAAAAGTCACACGTGACTCACGTGTGAACAGTCATGTGGGTTTTTATACGCTTCACATATGGAATTTCACAAGCATGGTTTTTTCCGACGATTCATTCATTTTCTTCTGTGGATTTTTTCTTTTTACACAATTCATGTATTTCTAACATGAGTACATTATTCACCTGATGTCACATGTTTACTTGTGCTGAAGTGCAATTTTAGGGCCTAACATGGTGAAATGTAGCTTCACGTGTTTTTCACATGTAATCTCACTCGTCTCACTCACAAAGTCATGTGCGAAAGTTTCATTTTTCCGTAAGGGATAGTTTATTAAGAAATCTCTCACTTATTTTCAGTAAGCGCTTTATCCTGGATCTGGAGCTTATTCTGGAAATGGTGCGAGTGAGGCGGGAGTACACACTGGATGGGCCATTCCATCACAAACCGGAGAACCTAAAGAAAAACTCCCTGAGACAACATGAGGAGGAACCAGACTCAAACCAGAACCCTCTTCTGGGTGACACAGATGCGTGGGATTATAAATCATTACAGTGTACAAAGTTTAAATCCCAGATTTGCAATCAGAGCACCTTTTACACCTGGTGTCTAATCTGGAGCTATTTTTTACTTTTCCACCACAAAAGAGCAGGATCTTTGCTCTAAAATCATGCTGGTCTGAAATGAAGAGTTGGTGACATCGGGGCATCATTTCCTCACCAATGTTAAAATAATGATGGGAACAACCCATTTAACCAGCATCTGCAAAAAAATATATATCTGATGTCCATTGCTACTGCTTTACACCTACTTTGCACAGTGAAATAATACAGACTACAAAAGTTTGCACACCCTTAGGACAAAAACATAGAGGTCAAAGAAACTTAATTTTAAGCTAGTTATTTATTGTGAAGATTTTCACAGATGCTCACTGACAGATCTAGGATACATCCATATGTCCTTTTTAGCGTTTTGGAATGCTAGATTTCTATAAAGTTAATGGAAGTTCTTTTGCTTTTTTCCCTTTTCTCCCAAATTTGTCTCAGAGGAAGCATGTTAGCCTTCACCCTGCTTGGCTGTTACATGTCATATGATAGGGGAGGATGAAGGCTTACACATAAGCTACTGAAGGCAATGAGCGATCCTTTTAAAGCATGTTTAACTGAACCTGTACATTTTATTATTATTAGGATCTAAATGTTGAGCACTTAATGAAAACTGTGATATTCAGTCTTACGGTTATTATACACTGAGTTTACCCTTTCCCCTACTTTTCTTCTCTTTTCTCCTCGATGAAACCTCTCATCACAGATTGATTTTCATTTTCAGCTTCCTCAAAACTCACAATTGCTCTTTTCTTTAAGACCGTCTCCTTCTGATCCTTAATCTTTCAACGCTGTCATCCTGTTCTCTCTCTCTCTCTCTCTCTCTCTCTCTCTGTCTCTCTGTCACAGAGTGAGTTATGTGAGGAATGTCAGGCAAAAAGACAGGAATTACAGAGCAAAGAGCTTAAGTACAGTCTAATTGCACATAATAAGGATGATGAAACTTGTGTCTAGCAGATCTGTCAGAACGAATTTCACTGTGAGGATACTGAGTGTTTCATAATAATCACATATATGTTATGTGTTCTGCTTTTAGGCCCTGATTTACTAAGATCCAAGCTTGCAAATAGTGAGTCTGTCATGATCTACTAAAAAAGGACTTTGAACAGGGAAAGTTGAGGGAGGAAATATATATATATATATATATATATATATATATATATATATATGAAGTTTTTGTATAATAAACAGACTCTCGGATTTTGCTCATGTGAAAGACACAGACCTCTGTAGACCCACCTATTTGTTTTGCAGGATCTTTCAAGATTGCATGTTTTTTTGCACACGCAAACGTTTATTAAATCAGCTCCTTAGTTGCATAACTAAAATGAAAGCCAAACATTAAAGTTTTTCAACATAATTTTACCTTCTGTGGCAGACTTTATAGACTCATTAATATTCAAACTGATTCAAATGTTTTACATAGTTAAACTCTTGCTCTCTCTCCCTCTGTCTTGCTCTCTCTCTCTCTCTCTCTCTCTCTCTAGCCTCTATCCCTTTCTTTGCATGTGAGCTGAAGACTGTGAAGCCGTATAAGAGGGGCTTCTTCTGCGGAGACTCGAGCATCACTTACCCCTATCTGGAGAGGGAGGCTATCCCTGACAGCCTGCTTATCACTGGAGGGATCATCATTACGGGCCTAACAGTGAGACACACACACACACACACACACACACACACTCTGATCAGCGCAATTGCTTTGGCAAGTGTTGCCAGAGATGATATCTCTTCATGGAACACCCAGAACAACAACAGCTTAATGTCTTTACCTGCTGTGTCCTGTTGTTCTGTTTGTTTTTTGTGTTCATGTTAAAAATACATGCCTCTATTTATATGCAGCCAAAATTCTGTTTGGGAAATTATGAAAGAAATCACGTGCTCTCTGTATTATTATTATTATTAATTATAAATTATTTAGTAAGGCTAGATGATTCGTCACAATATGATATCGATATTGCAAATTATGCATAGCAATTTTCAGAGGTCCTGATTTACTAAGGGTTAGTGTGTGATAAAGCATATGCAAACTTGAAAACACTTTAAATCTGATTACTTACTAACATGGACAATGGAGGATTGTGTCTTTCACATCAGCAAAATAACACGTATTTGCCTTAATGAATATGCCATTTGTGGCGTTTACTGCATTTACTGCAGCCTGAAAGTCACTTCAGGAAGAGAGATTGTGTAAATTAATACCACCGAAAAGCAGGTATTGAATTTGAGGAAATCCGGTTCTGATAGTTCAAGACAAAATTACACCATTCACTGGGTTTTAATAATGAGAAGGTTTGTAAAGATTATGCTTCAGTGTCTCAAAAATGATCAAAATGCTTCTGAAAAAGACGACTTAGTATTTTTCAAAGTTGGGATGTCAAGTTGAGTATGCTTTTGTAAAATTTTGAACAGTTGTTATACAGTTTTGCATCTTATACTCATTAATTGGTGTTTTATTGGACACGCAAATGGACATGGGTCAAGTTTTAGTTTCATAGACTTCTGGTAGTCTCTTAGAGATCTGAACTTGATATCAGGAACAAAAAGTAATGTAATATAATTCAGACAATTATTCAATTGTTCAAGATCCAGCAAGTTTCTTCCAAAATTACATCACACCAGGAACCAGGGGTGCCAATACTAACAAGACCAAAGTTCCGTGTAATTCCTGCTTTAGTGTGAAGTTGATGTGATCATTAATCATTAATAATAAAGTGTGTTTAAAGTGTGTCACCATATTGTTTGTGAAAATGCTGAAAAAAAAAAAAATATATATATTTTTAAACCATTTGTATAATTACCATCTGCTTCTCTAAAGTGTTATGTTGTGTGTGTGGTGTGTTTCAGATCGCGCTGGCTGAGTGTTACTGCGTGCGCTCCCGCCGTGTGAACTCCCGTGCCTTCATAAGAAACCCCTACATCTCCTCCCTCTACAAAGAGCTGGGCAGCTTCCTGTTCGGCTGCTGCATCGGCCAATCGCTGACCAACATGGCCAAGCTGAGCGTGGGTCGACTCCGCCCCAACTTTTTAGCAGTGTGCAATGTGACGTACGCATCGCTGAACTGCTCACAGGGCGATTATGTGGATAACGTGAAATGCAACAGCTCCATGAAAGCCGAGGAGGAGGCCAGGTGAGAGAGAAAGGAGAGAGAAAGAGAGAGAGAGAGAGACCTTTAATATGACCGTGTGTAGTATATATCTTCATTAGACATTGTGGACTCTATGTAGTGTGCTCAATTCCACAAATTTGAGATTCAGCCATAGAAAAAAGATGCAACATGACAAGCTGCAGCTTGTTTTTTTGTCTTATAAACTTCAAGAAAGAGAAAAAAGCAACTAGTGAAATAACATATGATAACAGGAACTAACATGTTTCACGGATGTTGTATGACATTAAATATAACTATAAATGGATAAAAAGTACAGTATGTTATTTTTTAATATGTAAAATACACCAATCAGCCATAACATTATGACCACTGACAGGTGAAGTGAATAACACTGATTATCTCGTTACAATAGCACCTGTCAAGGGTTGAGATATATTAGGCAGCAAGTGACCAGTCGGTTCTCGAAGTTGATGTGTTGGAAGCAGGAAAAATGGGCAAGCGTAAGGATTAGAGAGACTTTGACAACGGCCAAATTGTGATGGCTAGATGACTGGGTCAGAGCATCTTTAAAACGGCAGGCCTTGTGGGGTGTTCCCGGTATGCAGTGGTTAGTACCTACCAAAAATGGTCCAAGGAAGGACAACCGGTGAACTAGCGACAGGGTCATGGGTGTCCAAGGCTCACTGATGCACGTGGGGAGTGAAGGCTAGTCCGTCTGGTCTGATCCCACAGAAGAGCTATTGTAGCACAAATTGCTGAAAAGTTAAAGCTGGCTATGATAGAAAGGTGTCAGAACACACAGTGCATCGCAGCTTGCTGCGTATGGGGCTGTATAGCCACAGACCTGTCAGAGTGCCCATGCTGACCCCTGTCCACTGCCAAAAGTGCCTACAATGGACAGGTGAGCATCAGAGCTGGACCACGGAGCAATGGAAGAAGGTGGCCTGGTCCGATAAATCACATTTTCTTTTACATCATGTGGAAGGCCGGGTGCGTGTGCATCGTTTACCTGGGGAAGAGATGGCACCAGCATGCACTATGGGAAGAAGGCAAGCTGGCGAAGGCAGTGTGATGCTCTGGGCAATGTTCTGCTGGGAAACTTTGGGTCCTGGCATTCATGTGGATGTTACTTTGACACGTACCACCTACCTAAACATTGTTGCAGACCAGGTACACCCCTTCATGGCCACAGTATTCCCTAATGGAAGTGACCTCTTTCGGCAGGATAATGCTCCCTGCCACACTGTAAAAATTGTTCAGGAATGGTTCGAGGAACATGACAAAGAGTTCAAGGTGTTGACTTGGCCTCCAAATTCCCCAGATCTCAATCCAATCGAACATCTGTGGGGTGTGCTGGCCTTCAAGTCCTATCCATGGAGGCCCCATCTCGCAACTTACAGGACTTAAAGGATCTGCTGTTAACGTCTTTGTGCCAGATACCACAGCACACCTTCAGGGATCTAGTGGAGTCCATGCCTTGACGGGTCAGGGCTGTTTTGGCAGCAAAAGGGGGACCAACACAATATTAGGCAGGTGGTAATAATGTTATGGCTGATCGGTGTATGTAACTGTAGGCAAACTGCTGTGGTATAAGAGGAATAAAGCACGTGCTGTTATAGGACAATAATCAACTTTGCGGTGGTAAAAGTAATTTCACCTCCAACAGGATCAGCCTGTCGCCTATTTAACAGAACAGCACAGGGTGTTTTATTCCGTATATAACAACCTTATAAAAAAATCATGAAGAAGAGTGTTTAACAGCGTGGAGATTTCTTTATTAGGAGCATTAGCGTTTTTAAATGTTGCTTCTTGTGAAATATGACTGGCGATGTGGAACAGATGTGCATGACGTGTACATGATGATCTGCAGATGTTGGGGTGGGACCGCTGGCACAAGAGACCTTCACTGTATTCATTGTTTCCCGGTTTTCCTCTTTTACAGGAAGTCCTTTTTCTCAGGCCACGCCTCTTTCGCCATGTACACAATGCTTTATCTTGCTGTGAGTAGTCACGCAAACACACACACACACAGAAACATTCGATTCGTGCTCAGATATTTAGCCAACAGCTGTAGCTGTGCTTTAATTACGGAGCGTACTGGCTCCACTGCGCTGATGAGATTTACCGCTGTAGGCCTCCAGTGCTGCCATATGGGAGGCTGCCAGAAATGTCTGTTTTTCACTCTGGCTCACAAATAAACATGCAAACACACACACACACACACACACACATCGTGAAAGGAGAAGGGTCTGAGAACGGCAGATTCCCAAAGGCATCTTGTTTCAAACGAAAGAGAAAGGGCAAAGGCAAGGCGAAAAAAGAGAAACTTCTCCAAATGTTGGATGAATAGATGGAGAGAGAAAGAGAAAGGAAGACTAAGAAGGAGAGAGAGAGAGAGAGAGAGAGAGGGATTGAGAGAGGACAGAGGAAGCCTTGTTTAGTTATGGGTTGGGTTGTAGAGGGGAGAGATGGGAGGAGGGCTTTGGCCTACTGAGAGATGGACAGGCTTCTTTCACTACTGACCCCTTCTTTCTTTCTTTCTTTCTTTCTTTCTCTCTCTCTCTCTCTCTCTCTCTCTCTCTCTCTGCTCGGATGGAGAGGGAAAGAGGAAAAATGACGTGACTCTCACCCATGCTGACACTCAGCCACACTCAAAGCTGCCTTTCTCCATCACCCTCTCTCTCTCTCTCTCTCTCTCTCTCTCAATTCTTCTCTTTTTTCTCCTCCCTCCTGCACTCAGTGCCAGTCATGTGTCAGGAGGTGGCTGTGATTTTGGGACTCTCTCTGAAAATGAGTCGTTTTCTTCCATTCTTTTTGCCCATCCATTCACGGGTTCATGTCTCCGGTCAGGCCGGGAGAGCTGCAGTGCTGATTAGAGAGAGACCGGGGGGAAGACGGGGATGGGGTTATAGCTGATGAAGGACCCTCTGAAATCCAGTGCAAGGCTCTTTGTCATGCATGCTTTAGCTGGCTTTCTGCGCTGTTGCTAAGGACAAAGTATTGGCACCCTTCTAGCCTGTCCATCGCCATACCGGGACCTACAGTGGTAAAGGGGTGCCAATACATTGTCTATAGCAGTATAAGGACTACAGTGAGTAACTGTACATGTACCGAGTGACCTGAATAGCAAGTGGAGCTGTTAAACTGTTGTGGAGTGGTTAAGTGCTCATTTGGATTTAGTTTCAGCTAATGGCAACGTTTCCCTCAGATGAACAATAAGTGCAGCAGGAAATATCTTTGTGCAGGAAATATCAGTTACATTACATACACACCCTACATGTTGAACTAGAGTGAATACACACCTAAAACTGATATCAAGTGAAAATGTCATGAAAAGAGTCAAATCTATTGAATAATTCTCATTATGAGATTATGATAAAAAGAGGTATCAGATTATTAAACCTATTCTGTAGTTGTAATGGCAGATAATTTTGCCTATTTTAAGCAACATTACTGTATCTGATGACTTGAAATGAGCGAAAATGTTTAGAAATGGGCCCCAGATGAGGCTCTTGTCAATTGGCAATTGTAACAGGGGGGGTGTAAAACAATATGAAATTGAATTATACAAAATGTGTTCCAACAGGCAGAAAGTTTTTTTTGTAATCCTCTCTGGCCCATCAGTGACGGGATTGAACACAAAAAAATGAATAAATAAATAAAAAATAGTAATGCTCAGGATATACACATATACACATAAAACACTTCACTTCCACCAACAATCTGTTCACACCAGCTGGTTTCAGTAATGAGCTCATATCTATCTCAGATTTGTGCTATATATATATATGTGTATATATATATATATATATATATATATGTATATATATAGATAGATAGATAGATAGATAGATAGATACACACACATATACACACACACATATATATATAATGTATATGTATTATAAATACAAATTTTTTTATGTGTCTGAGGCGCATCACCAAACCAAACTTTTGCGAGGGTGGTGAGAAACCAAAACCACTTCCTCAAGCATAAAATTGCACATTGTCTGTGGTTTCATTTTGGCTGTCATGAATCACAGGCTCTGTCGTGTACGGTATTTTTCTACGGGCATTGGCCAGCTGCCACATGCGCAACACAGCGAAGCCCCTGTAAGAAATGTGGTTGTTCATTTTATGCACAATTACGTCATTTTGTTCTCTGAAGCCACATGTACAGTACATCATCTCCGCAACAAGTACACCGAGGTATTCACATGAGTAATTTTGTGAAAAACTGAAAAATGTTTTCAGTCCATTTCCCTGAAAGTTTTCTGTCTGCAATGAAACCTGAAGACGTCAGAAAATGTCAGGTTGCAGATACACACTGGGTGTCGGTCACAACCTTTACGTAATTTCTGCCATTTTGATTTGGCAGATGCGAAATATAAATCATACTTCCTTGCACATATATCGCTTATATATTTATATTACACTGTACAACCATGAAATGAATATATTTAATATAGATTTAGATGTACATAACACAGATATATAAAACTGCGTCACAAAAAGTTCCGCCATCTTGGAATTTTGGAGACCACATGGCAATCATGCTACAAACTACGTTTTCCAGTAAAACTGCTGTTATTGCTATTATTGGTAGTAGTAGTAGTAGTGGTGCTGGTGGTGGTGGTGTTATTATCACAGTGAAATTATCAGAGACCAATATGGTCATTTTAATGAAATCGAAATTATTTGAGTTATATTGAATTTTTAATTGAAGGAGGGTGACACCCCCCCCCCCCCCCCTTCATTTTCTCCCTAGTTTAGTCTTTCCCACCCACCAGCCAGTTCTCCCCTATCAAACAGCAGCTACCAAATGGAAAGGGTGAAGCGAGCCAACTGCCTCTTTTTTAAACTGCTGCATCACAGGGCAGCCTAGGACACTCGTAGGAAAGTGCTATCTACCCTCTTCCACATACATGAACTCACAGACACCCACGCTTGGCTAGTGGCACTGTGAGTGACAAGGGAGAGAGGGAGAGAGGGAGAGAGACAGAGAGAGTGAATATCCCTCCCACCCAGAGAACACAATTTTGCTCTCTTGGACTCCCGGCCACAGATGTCTATGGCATAGAACATGATGAACATTGTTCTGTTGTGCGAACATTTTTCTGTTGCACCACTCAGGAGCCCTGACATTTCAATAATAGTGTTTTAAATGTTAATAGGGCTATATAAAAGCTTCTAAAGTTTTTTTTGGTGTGTCCAAAAGAACTCAGTGTTTAGGTCAGCTGACTTTGCACCTCAGTGACTTCCTGTCTGTGTGTCTCAGTTCTACCTGCAGGCACGGTTCTCGTGGCGCGGGGCGAGACTGTTGCGGCCGCTGCTGCAGTTCCTGCTGGTGATGTTAGCCGTGTACACCGGGCTCACCCGGATCTCAGACTACCGCCATCATCCCTCTGACGTCCTCACCGGCTTCCTGCAGGGAGGAATCACTGCATACTGGGTGGTACGAGACCCTCACTGTCATTGGAGCATTTACGTTTCCATCCATGTGCTTATAGGTCTCATCTCTCACTATGTGTCTTGTCTGCAGGCATTCCACATCTCCTCCATGTTTAAAACGTGTCCTGCAGACCGCTCTCCCACCAGTCTGTCCCTGGACAGCCCTCTGTCTCTGTCCAGCCGTCAGACAGAGTGCTAGCGTCCCTCCTGGGACGCGTGGACACATAGCGCTGCCTTCATGTGGACAGAAACGAACGACGACAGTTGATGGACATGAGAGAGTCGGTGAGGAAGAGGAGGAGGATGATGTCCAGAGGAAGAATCGAAAGAATGTGTTCACGTCCATACACACATACATACGCCGACCCACTGCCTACGAGTCCTGCATAAATAAGATATGATACAGATATTATTTTTTGTCTTTTATGTGAACCTTGTGTATATTTTACTTTAAATCCAGTAAATATATGTAGACGAAGCTGCTAATAATTGTATTATTCCGTAGTGACACTTATACAGGATCCTCTGTGGTGTAAGCAGAGGATCCACAGGTCAGCTTATTGGAGCAATGCCACTTTGATGGACAGATGTACTGACCAATCACAAGAGTTCTGTGGTTACAACCGACATTGGGCTTCATTTATCAAACTTGAAACGAATTAATTTATTTGTAAATCATTCGCAGGAGCATTTCCACAAGAAATGTGGTGTTCAGAAAAATCCAGTTACTCCAGAAGAAGACTGTATCCTGTGTTTCGCTCCTGACGTGAACCTCGACTGATCATATTCAAATCGTAATTATTGATGAGTTACTGCCATTTTATAAACAGATTACGCTGTTAGGTTTAAATCACTTATTTATTTCAGTTTCACACACTCTTTTCATTTCGATCAGAAAGGGATTCCAAAACATAATCCATAAGTTAAGACAAATTAGACTAGCTGATTAATTACGACAAAAGTAATGGTGCCCTATAAATGGAGGAAGAGTTAGTGTGTGTCTGTGGTAGCCGACACGCTGCAATGGCTGAGCTGCATTACTGGAAAATTAAAGGAGGTGCTCTTTCACCGTTTAGTCGCCATTTTGTCATTTTCAGCTCTCTGTGAGCTTTTTGCCTTTTATAGAGTTTTGTGGGCGTGGCTAAATGTAAATGTTCTGTGAACGCACTTGGTAATTTATGGCTTATATTTGTAAAACAACACTATTAAAAGATTGATAAATGAGGCCCAATGTGTAAGGGTGCAAAAAGCCCGTTACAGACTTTTCCTTTCTTTTCTTTTCTATTACTTTTCTATTATTCTTGTATTACTTTTTCTGCTTTACTTTTTGTTTTCTTTACTTATTTTTATTCTATTAATTTCTTTTATATTGCTTATATTTTTCCTTTCATTTTTTTTATTGTTACCTAAATTTCTTTTTAGTTTTTGTTTTCTGTTTTCCTTTATTTTTTTCCGTGCATATTTTTCTTTATTTCTTTTAATTTTTTTCTTTTCTTTCCCTGTCCTGTAGTTTTCCATTTTCTTTCCTCTTGCGCATTTCATTATTGATCATAGCCACTGATACAGCAAAATTCAATTTTGCGAAAAGAGATATTTCTTTCTTGCTTGCTTTCTTTTTCGTTCTTTCTTTCTTTTCTTTTCTTTGCGAGTCAGCAGTGTGACTGAAATGAGACACGGCCGGTCTCGCTCCCTCCTGCCTCTGTATCTCGGTGGTGTCGAGCAGGCAGACCACTGAACACTAGCGACCTGCTCGAACCTTTGGCACTTGAGCTGCAGGACTGAACTCTGAAACTCTAGCACAAGGTATTTCAGTGGTCTCATTTCAACAGTGTTTATTTCCTCTTACTGTGGTCAGCCAATCACCTTCTCCCAGTTTTACAAGGTGGTAATTATTCATAATAAAAATGTACATAAATCAGTTTATAAAGAAAGAAAGCTATCCAGAGGTTGCAAATGTATTAGCGCCATTGTGTTTATATGTGTGCGAGATGCTTGTGTTGTATAAATAGTGACTGAGCCAGAGATATTGTATTGTCAGAAAGCTATATTTTATGTTTATAGTTTTATAAACGTTTTGCTTGTTTTGTCTGTGAAAGCCCCTGAGGCTAAAGTAACCACTGTATTAATAAACCAAACCAATAAAACGAATGTGCAACTATTAGCTCTGGCTGTGAGACGTTTTCTGGGTGTCACACACACACACACACACTATATATATATATATATATAGTACCGTTTGCAGAGAAGCTGTATCATATCATGATGCTCCCACCACCATGCTTCACTGTGAGTATGGTGTTCTTGGGATCATATGCAGAGTTCTTTTTTGTTTTGTCTGACCAGAATCCATTGTTCCAAGAGTTCTGAGCAGAGGAGTTTTGTGTGAGGTGTAGAAACGGAGACGAATGACGGAGTGTAACTGCTGTTCCTGCTGCTTTCAGGTCGTCCTGCAACTCTTTTCACGTGACCGCTGGCTTCTCTCTTACCTTCCCTATCATTAGTCTGAGAGTGTGTTGTGAAATCTTGTGTGGCTCACTTGTCCAGGGATGATTAGTTGTGCTTCCATGAAATTTTCCACATGCATATTATCAAAACAGTTGTCCTGACAGGGATGTTTATAGCTATGGCTCTGTGGTTTTTTGCATTCGAGTGCTGTTTAATTATGTTGTCCCCAGGAAGCTCCTTCATCTTCAAGATGTTTGCTAGTTGTTGTTTACTTCCCAACCAATGACACCAGGTGCAATTTGCATGAGAACATTTTTTGCAGCATTTACATCTAGAACTCAGTTTACTTGTACACCACTTTTACATATTTATTTTTTTAATATAGTGGCTGAATACTTTTTTTTCCCAATCAATGTCATACATGCTTAATACACTATTTTTTAAATTCAGGTTCATGAGTAAAAATTCAAAAGACATTATGTTTGTAAATCTGAAGTGAATATATGCAGGGGAAGTATGTTAAATAACAAAAAAACAAAAGTGTGTGAATATTTATTTATCCCTCACTGTAGACTCCACATTGAGAGCTGGCAGTTACCTTTCATTTTTTTATATAAAACTTTTGTTTTATAACCAAAACATGTCAGTGGTATAATATTGAACGCACACACAGACACTTGCGCACAAGCACGCATACACACACACATACACACAGCTGTTTGCCAACACAGATGTGTTCCAATGCAAAGTTTGTGCTCATAAATTTAAACTCAGGATATGTGTGTGTGTGTGTGTGTGTGTGTGAGTGTGATGACTGATGACATGTTTCAGCTTTTTCTCTTCTCACACTTTTCACTATACCACTTTACACACTTCATTCCTCAGCTGCGGCTTTTCACCTGAGTGTAGTCAGGTGTAACCAAACCAAGTAATAGGTGTAAAGAAGACTGGATGCACTGCCTTTTCTTTCCTACTTTTTTCCTTTCACTTTTTTTTTAGAGAGAAAGACTGAGTCAAGTTGCAGCACAAGAAGGAAAAAATGAGGTTCTGGGAAAAGAGGAGAGAAAAGGAGGGGACGGGTGGTTGGCTGGTTGGCTGGTGGAGGGGAACATGCTGCATGCGGAGGGGAATTCGGGGGTGGGCCTGTGGGGGTGTGGGGGTGTGGGCCTGTGGGGGTGTGGGGGTGTGGGGGTGGGCGCACAGAGAGGAATGCAACAGCGGTTTTCAGCCTGCTCTGTTTCATTGCACTGGAGAACATATTTCCCTCCTGACAAGCAGCACATGGCCGTGTCTGTACATGTGCGTGACACACTTGTTCTAGCAGCTCCGCAGCTATTGACGCTGACTCTTACAAATTATGTTTATTATCTGGTGTCATGCTATCCATACACACGCATGTGGTGGGATTAAATATGGACGGAGGACAGAGACTTATGTAATTCTCTGCTATGTGTAAGGAATAAAACACTTGGGAGCATGCTGTTATAGGAAAATAAGCAGTAAAGGGGTGGTGTGATTTTGAAGTTTATTTTCCTATGACAGCATGACATGTAACTCTAAACAGAAATGATGTCCTTTATATGTACTTTTTATGTGTTTATAGTTACAATATAGTTTATAGTTACAAAACACTGTATCTTTTCAAACTGTTGCTTACGTGATGGCACATAGTAGCTGAACATGCTTGGAGGAGATCACTAACCTCTCGATTCAGTCAGAGATCCAGGATATTCTATTCTTGTTCAGAGACAGTTTCTATAATTGTACTAGTCCCACCTGTCTTTCAGATAAAAACTCAGCATTAATAGGTTTCATTTTTAGAATAGACATTAGATTACTTGCAGTTTTCAGATATCTTAAGGCAGATTATTTTGCATTTTTATGGAATCAAACCACCATCATTTGTAAGAAGAACACTCAGAATGGTGTGAAGAAGTGAAAAACATGGCTGAGGCTGATTTCTTTCTAACCCCGACTGTAGATTCATGCACTCTATCAGATAGCTCTCTACATATGATCTCCATTTGAGGTAATATTTTTCACACATATCCATAAACACGTCAGCAGTGGTGACTGAGAAGGCGCACATGGAATACAGTCACGGGTGTAATGAACACGAACAAGTTGGATTATTTACTCATTATCCTATTTTTCCTAGAATTCCTTTGGAGGAGAAACTAAAAGTAGATAGACTAAACATTCACCCACCAAACAAAGAACAAATTACACAAGAGGAAAGATTAGAGAATTGTGTAAGAATTGTTTGGTTTGAATGAAACTGTTACAGCTTTTTTTTCTGTTTATCTTGTTTGGTTTTCAGAGGAAACGTGGCATGAACCCAGTCGAGCATTACAGGCTTGAAACAATTATAAAATGTAGAAATCGTGAATGCAGCTGTTTATCTTTGTGTGAGTGTGGTAGTTATCCCCACACATCGTTCTACTTATGCCATTGATGACCCGAGACTTTGTAACATAATGCATTGTTTTTGAACTTTTGATAGATATCACATCTAATTTCACCACAAACCGTCTCTGTTCTTGCTTCCTTGCAGAAACATCATGAAGTCCTTTAAGTACATTGACACAGCATTAACCACAGCATTTTACCACAGGGTTACTACTTGACCTAAAGGTTAAAATCCATGAAAATTCTATAAGATCAGTCACAGTTCAACATTAGGACCTTTTTTTAAACTGTGATATAAATCTATATTGAAAACACAGAAAACAGAAACCTGTGGTTTCCGTGACTTTCATTTATCAGCTGAATTCATGTTCTTCAGCATTTTACTCAAGTTAAAAATTCACCAGAGCTGCTTTGCAAATCTCCACCATGGCACGCAGACTTGCTTCACCTCGCCTCGCCAAGGTCACGACCTAATCCAGGACAAACTAACTCAACAACACAAACTTTCTCTAAAGAACATCAAACATAATTTCAAGAGAACGTATAATGTTCTGGTCATTTTGATCCTAGATTAACAAAATGACATAAAGGTGTTAAAAATGTCTGGTGTTTGTAAATAAAAAAAAGTTACTCAATGTTGAATGTTAGTCATTTCCACTCCACACACCAGCCATCAGGAGGATGACCCTGTCACAGGAAAGGGTTTTTCAGCACTATATTAGCGTTAAGTATTATTTTCAACACTCCTCGTTTTGGTGTTAGCTTTAGGGCCTCAGATGTTATTGCTTTCTTAAACGTTTCAGGATATGAAGTGTTTCGTTTTTTGAGTGTTTTCAGGTTTTCCCAGTTTTTCCCATGCTCTTTGTGGTTTTGAGTTAGCTGTTACTATGGCCTGTTTGTGTTACTGTGTGTGTGTGTATGTGTGTGTTAGAGTCTTGGGTGGGTTTTATGAAGACTGGTGTACGTGCAAACTCCTGTTGTTTAATTAAGATCTCTACTTTAGCTGATATAAGACTGTCATGACCGTAGATGTAGTGTTTCCTGTTGACATTGGATATCACTGGTGGAAAATGTAACACTGTGCAACATACTTCTCAATGCACGGCCATGTTAAATTATTATTTTTTTCCCGCAGATGTCTATAGTAATAGCTCATTCACAGGAACTTGTACAGCGGACGCTTCACATAACAGATTTGTTGATATGGTGGAGTTTTCTGTAAGGAGACGTTTATTTAACATTTATGGAAGGAGTCTCCAGTGTCATTGCTTTGTAACAGTCAGAGGTAAAGCTGCATTTTTTTTTTCAGGGTGGTAACATTGGAAGCACAGAAAACATTTCAATAGTTTTGGTCGTAGTCACAGTTTTGGTCAAACTAAAGGTCAACGGGCACGACAGATGGCTGTTGGAGGTTTAATCGAAGCTTGTGAAATACTTTGCTTTATTTTGTCTTTTGCTTTTTTATTTTGGTAATTTCGCTCCTTAACAAATTCAGGATAAGACAAGTAGCTAAATTTAGCAAGTCATACTGGCGGAACTGCGGGCAGTGGAGATGGGGATCACTGAGCGTGACGCAGGAGATCAGCACTATGTGTGTGTTTCCCCAGACACGTACCTCACCTGCATACCTGGCAGGGTGAGCCTGCACGAACACCTAGATATCACCTCCCCGCCCACTGTGCTATCCCACAATCCTCCACTCTGCTACCTCAGCTTTCATGGGCTAGCTCGTAAATCTCAAGGCCGCAAGCGCCAGCTGTTAGAATGACAAATCATTTTCCCTCCTCCACCCTTAATGCAGGTCTTGTTAGAGGGCCTAATCTGTTCAGGGAACGGATAAATCTCCAAGTTTCAGGCTCACACTTTATCACTTTTACACTCCCCCACTCTGCACACACAATTCCTGGTAGAATTAGCCGGGATTAATTGGCTGTTGTGCCGCTGCAGCTCTGCTCCTTTCTTGCTCTCATAAAGGTGTGTGCCATTTATCCCCGTAATGAAACTACCGACAGCTTTTTATGAGTCTTTTTTTTTTCAACAGCACAGTGTGTCCTGTGAAACACATTACCTCTTAATGCTCAATACCTTTTTCCCTTTTACTTTCTGAGACCAGGGACAGAAAACAAGCAAAAACTAAACAGAGCCATAAATTACTTAACCGTCTTCCCAAAGCAAAAAAAAAAAAAAAAAAAAAAAAAAAAAAAAAAAAAAAAAAAAAAAAAAAAAAAAAAAAAAAAAAAAAAAAAAAAAAAAAAAGCAGCTACAAAGCAGGAGGATGTCACTGAGGGTGGAAACGATGAACTGATGGACGAGATGAGATGTAGAGGTCCTCTGGAATGTGAGTGTGTGTTCCTCAAGACATGTAGCTCACCCGTGTATCTGTCCAATCAGCATCTTCACTGCACATCAAATCAATCTGCAGTTATTGTCTCTACATTTTGGACACCTACGTGCATAAAAGGAGGACCGTGGAGCAGAATGTGTGATTAGGACAAAGATAAAGATGCTTTTCTGTTTTAAAAAAAGTAGTGATGGGAATTCTGGCTCTTTGCAAGGAGTCAGATCATTTGACTCATTCGGCTCCTAAATGATTCATTGCCATTTTTATTTCTATATCAGTCAACAAACAGATCTTAGGTTAAAAAGAGGTCTCCATGGATGCTACACTGTAAAAGTAACAGCATTGTCTATGTATACAACAATTTATCTCATATATATATATATATATATATATATATATATATATATATATATATATATATATATATATATATAAATTTTATATTAACTCTACATTCTTCTTCTTGATTTTTCCTTCTTATTGTTATTATCTTTTTGTATAGCATCTTTCAAGCATAAAATGTAGCTCAAAGTACTCAAAAAGAACATTAAAAAAGAGATAATAATAATAAAGAGCAGGTAGGGACACAACATGAGAAGCAGCAGCAGCAATAATAATAATAATAATAATAATAATAATAATAATAATAATAAGACACAGTAAATATAAAACATTAACAAACAATACAATAAAAACAAGAATATGACTAAAAACAAGAATGAAACTATTTTTTAGCAGAAACTATCTACAAATATTTACATGAATTTCAAAGTTTCTTAGTATTTGGTTTGTCAACTTTTTGCTTTAATGCCAGTGTGCACACGAGTTGGCACGGACTCCACAAGTTTGTGAAAAACCTCATGATCCATTTCAGATCAACTCCATCGGCGTGTCGTCTGAACACACGCTTCAATAGAAGAGATAAGATATGAGGAAAATTTAACCTTTTGCACAATGCTCAGTATCACACATCTGCTTATATTTAAATAGGGACCTAGAAATAGTGCAGAATCTTGGATATTATATACTCAAGATATTGAACATTTACTTCCTTTGTTTGAAATATTTCAAAATTCTAAAACCTTCTGTTTATTTCCAATTTTAAATAATAAAAAAAAAAATCCCACATTTTTAATATGAATTTTATAATGAATACTACTATTTTATAATGAATACTACTGCTGTCTCTATAGGCTAATTGGGTTTACATTCTAAACTCCCTCTCTTAGTCCTTAAACACTTTAAAAAAAATTTACAGTTAAGTGGAAAAGTTTGTACACCCTTAGGACACGGACGTTGCTTCATGAAGTAGCAAAAACTCTCAATTAGTGATTGTCAGGGTATTACTAGTGAGGAAATCAAAATATCAGTTCAAAAATTGTGTCTTCCTTTCTGAATGTGATATAAATGTGAATTTTATTTCATATTCTCTGAACACATAATATTCAGATCCCAGTATTTCTGTTATAACTCTTTAAATCAGGTCTGGAGACCAAGAGGGTTAGGACAAAATGTGTTTTTAAACAATTCTTCTGCTGACTTATGTTTTGTCTTGTTACACAATACACACATTTTCCCTTTAAACCCATTGGGGAATACAAACCTTTGCCCTCAACTCTATCCCTCTTTAACTGTCATTCTTGCTTGATAGTGATTTAACTGCAGTAAAACAAGAACCTCCAGGTGTTCCCGCTTTTCACTTGTGTCGCATACCTGCTGCGTGTTAGATCAAGATTTATTATCGTGTCTGCATCTACAACACTTATGGGCATGAAAGGAGGATAGAGGAGAAGAAAGGAGGAGCTGTTCAAAATATAAGAGTGTTCTATAAAAAGTTTAATCATTTAACCCTTTAAGATCCAACACGTTGGGCGTCGAAATGTCCAACTCATATTTTCTAAAGTTTTAAAACATTACACCTATTTGAGAAGTCAACACATCTCAATGGGGTTTTCCATTCAGTTCTTTTATGCAAAGGTAAAAAAAGAAAACTGAGTGGAATCCCCCTCACCCTGGCAAAAAAAAAAAAAAAAAAGCCCAGCATAATATATTGCCAAAAAACCCCCAAAACTTGGTCTGAGGTGGAAAAGTTGGACTATTGATAAAGATGAGATAAGTAATGCAAACTGAGTTAAAAAAACAAAACAAAAGAGTTTTTCATGTGTCTAAACATGGACATGAAGGACACTAATGCTGTGTGAAAATATTTCTTAATTTAATTAATGAAAGCAAATATCACAATGACCTTGATCAAGGATACAGTGCTTTGTCTCTTTTCTATCCATACACAGTCAAAAAACAGCTTTGGGTATAGTAGTCTTTGTAAACACTTTTACAACATCTTCAGGCTTTTCACAGGATCGTAGTGCATGGAAAAACTTTTGTTTTCTGATTATTTTCAAAATGTTTATAACTAGTTCAAATTATTTCACTTTAATTAAAAAACCTTGTTCAAACCAGACAACTGATCAGACCGAAAACAATGTTAAACTGCACTTGTTCCATAATGGCATTATCAGCATTGTTGTCATGATTACATCATCTCTCAAATTGGTGGAAAATTAACTAGAACTAGGATTCAGGAGTGCAGTGGAAAAACAGCCAATGTGGTCGTTCGGCACCCTAAGAACACCATTCACACAGTGAAGCATGGTGGCGGTAGCATCAGTGTACTTTTGGTTGTTTCTCTGACTAATGCCTTATTTACCTGGTCACTGTCTCTATTCAGAGTCGCAGTTGTGCTATAATCTTTCCATTTTTTAGTAACGGATTTCATGTTGCTCTGTTTGGGTGTTGATGTGATCGCTCTTTGGTCATCACTGATGCTGTCTGTTTAGGTATTCTCTCTAACCTTCCAGGAACAGGTGTATTTATATTGAGATCACACGACAATTTAATTGCACACAAGTGGACTCCATTCAACAAACTTCTGATGGCAACTGGTTGCACCAGAACTAATTTAAGGGTTTCACAGCAGTGGGGGTGAATACTTATGCAATCATAACTTTTATGTTTTTTGTTTCTAAATCATTTTGCAAACTATACTTATTTCACCATCCACTTCAGTATTATGGGTTATTTTGTTTAGATCCATGACATCAAATCCCAAGTAAGTCCATCTCAGTTACAAGTTGTAACACCACAAATAGTGGAAAAATTCAAGGGGGTGTGAATACTTATGCAAGGCAGTGTAGAGTTGGCACTGGGCCATCGCTCATTTGCAGCTGCACCTGCGTTTACCTTACAAGGCAATAGGTTTTACATGTGACATGTCTATGTCGCAGCGAGGTAATGTGGCATCAAGACAGTCCAAAAAACTGTTATCAGATCCCAAAAGCTCATTGTGGCATTTCCACCATCAACATCATGGTTCAGAGATGCCAGTACACGTCTCTCACACAGAGATAATGGGCACGCTAACCTTTGCACTAATACACGCTCAAACATACGTGCACAAAGTCACACACATGCACACACACGTGTCACAGTGCAGGGTGAGGAGGACATGCATAATCCAGACAGGGAGGAATGTCAGAGAACAGAACATTTGTTACTCTATCACATTATTGCATGCAGATGTTTAACACAGCTTATCTGTCAGACTTGCACAAGACCTGATAAAGCGCTGATAAGACATGCATGTGTGTGTATCTGTGCGAGGGTCACGGTGTGTAAGTGCGTGTAAGTAGCAGATCTCAGCCGAGGTGACCCAAAAATGTTGTTTGACAATGATGTACAGTACATTGTCAGAGTCAGACACCACTATTTTGCTTTCAATCACATGCCATTTTAGTAGTTATTGCTAATTATTTGGTGGCGAACAGTGATGTTGGGAAAATTACATGAATTCCATTTTTAGTCAAACAGCCATGCAGTACTTATTTATGCAGGTCAATTTTAAAGTCCAGTATCACAAATAAAATATTTCATATTGTTTTTACAGTTGAAGACTTTTGCGTGATTTTCTGTTAAATACATTTTCATCATTATTATTGTTCATTATTGTTATTGTTCATATATGTGTGCTTCAACCTCACAAAAAAAAAAAAAAAAAAACGGTGTCAGGTCAGGGTTCCTGGTCAGGGGAATGTGGTGATGAACACTGGGCATGAATACACCAAAATATGACACCATTGTTTTGAATCAGAGCTAGTGATTTCTCTTAATCTTTCTCTGCATCAAGAATACGGCAAGAGGAGCCTCCTGAGGTGTTTATACTACACGCAAGGTGCTTATCCCACTCCTACGCATACTAAAACAGCTCTGGATGGCGTCTGTCTATCCCTTTAGGCTAGATGGCATCTGTGTTGCAACAGAAATCATAAGTGCTCCCGTTCTGAACACAGGTGAGGTGTGCTGCAGGGCTGCAGTCTAAGCCCACTAAACATATGGATATACAGGTGAGGACAAAATAACAGAGACAAAGAAATTGAATTGCTGTGTTTGGTTTCACAGATGTTCCTTCATTTTCACAAATAACAAAAAGTCAAATATTGTATATCAAAATATAAGAGTGGAAAAAAAGAGTTATACCAGTGCAAAAGTTCAGAAGCGCATCTCTCGTGTGAGATAAAAATTCTCTGATAACTTGTACACCCACATTTTAACCTGTATAACTGCATCCTCCTACTCTGCGCATTCTTCCTGACAAAACTTTGACTTTTTTTTTTTTTGGACTTTTTTTTGTATTGAAAGCAAAAATCCTCCCTGAACACTTACATATGAATCTCATATATTTAACATGTGATGGATTCAATGGAGTCCAGGCTTTATTTTGTAATGAAATTCTGAGGGTTTTTAAAATTATTTGTTCATTGACATGTTTTCAACCATTTCCTACCCACAATGCTGTTCGACAACCTGCTGACAGCGGTGCAGTGGGATTTAGCTCTTGCATCAAATCTACCTAAAGAGAGCAATGCAGTGGTGCTTTAGTCCTCTGATCTGTTTAGCTTTCTTATCTCCTCATTGTAGACTCTGCTCAAACAGATCAGCTTCCAAAGCTTCAATTTTCATTCTAATACCTGCGTCAACTACACTGCACTCATTATCTCGTAGATCGCTAACTCTGCACGAAAAGTAGAACTCGGTGTGACTTTGTCGTATCGCTGCATTGCATTCAGGAACACTGACTCCAGCATTAAAGCTCCAACGTCTCGACTACTTCTACATCGGAGTTATCATTAATATGAAGTTGAACATCGCTGGAAAATGAGTGAATGAGAAAAGAAGTTCTTGAGTTATCCCTGTTTGACATAATTGATTTTTTTATTAAACACCATTGTAACTGTGTAAAGTGACACAATCGCTAACTTCTCAAGGGAATAAAGAAAATGCAGCACCAACTGACAAACTAGCGCTGGTGTCGCTAAACACGTTGCAAATATTTCAGTAGTTTTCCTTTCATTCTGCTCATTTAGCCCTTTGAACTGTAACACTGATTTGTTGTAGGATACACCCACAAACTGTAAAATAGAAGTACATTTCTTTCTTTGACCCATTCAAACACAGTGAGGGTGATTGCTCTGATTCTGAGGGCTTTCCACACTCTGTGCACCCTGAAAGACCCCTTTGGCTTTCCACATTGCTTATTTGTTTGCTGTTTCTGTTTCTCACTATCTGCTCACATTCCTTCTAATTAGTTTCACCTGTTCCTTGTTTCTCCTTAAGCTCTTAAATCATTGCATGTGTTTTTGCACTTCTAAGCTGTGGGTCTCTGGGTTCCTAAGTCCTTGTTTTGCTCTCTACCTTGACCATGGTCTGTGTGTTTCTGGCTTTGACCTGTCTGGCTTGTGACTGTGGATTTGCTCTTGATAACCCCATCTGACCTTGGTTTGACCTCCAGCCAGGCTTTGCTGGTGAAGCCTTGAATAAAGAGACTTACTAAAGTCCTGCCTCTTCCCAACTGTTACAGCAACTACGCACACGGAATTTTGTTTCAACAGAGATAATTGGTGAGTCCTGCTCATGTTTGCTGATTTCAAAACGTACAATAAATAAATAAGTAAATAAACCCCAGAAATAATCAGTGAACTCCCACTGAGATGGTGCCTAAGTGCTGAGGTTTACTGTAAGTACCTGCAACAGCAGCCAAGAATAATTGACCAAGATAGTTAGCCAATTTTCTCTCCACACATTAGCATGAAGGTACAGTTCACTAGACAATAAAAAAAAAGCCACTGTTGTAGCCACAAGTGTATAAAATGCTAGAGATTATAGCATGTATGTACATGATGTACTTTTTTAAAATTCAAATGCGGGAAGGTCTCCTCCTCCAAATCAACATGGCTGCTCACACTGTTAACGGTCATTTATAGTAGTTGGACACGACAACATAACTGGTTAAATCTAGAACACTGACCATACAGTTTGCTGTTTTGGTTAGTAAAAATATCATGAACTAATTTTCACTAATGTTAGTTGGCTGACTTGTAGCTTGAAAGTTAATTCAGTAATTTAGAGTTCAATCTTCCACTTCCAAAGTAAGTCATGTTTAATTAGCAAATGTTACTAGCTACTAAAGTCGAATATCTACTGCTGGAAAGGTACCATTGTTTAAGCTAACTGTTCAGCTTAACTGGCAACACAAGTGCAGTGTCTAGTATCTAGATAGCCAATATTGTCATTGTTGAGGAAAAAACAATTGTTTTTTCGTGCAAATAGTTGTACTGTGCAACCAGTGGTTTTTGTTCCAAGTGTGAATGGACACTCCAATGCAAAATAGAAGTCAAAGTCTGTGACACTCACTTCTGCATAAGTTAGTGCACCCTCTGTCAGCTTCATTTGTATAAAATATGACTTTCACTTGTTAGAATTATTAGGTTTTTTGTGAAATATGGTTTAGTTGGCCGCTATACTCCGAAGTCAGTCAGAATTTGAGAAGCTCTACATGTCAGGTTACATGCAGGTTCAGTGAGCAACAATGAGCCCATACATGGCTTCAGATTTCTGCTGCTGATGTCTGAGAAGGGCTCTGAGCCATTGGCGCGAAGTCATCCTGATTCATCCTGACTCGTCCTGACTTATCCCTGTAATCCAGAAAGCGTAGCGCCAATGAGTACCCACACACACTGAATATTTTCCCTCTCTGTCAGTTGAGTGTGTAAAAGGGCCTTACTCAGACTAGCCTCACAAGCTGGTACCTGCTTTTTACTGACATGGTGCTGGCACTGGAGTGGATGTGGGTTCAAAGGAACCAGGGAAAGTTGCCTGTATTTCAACCGATTTAGGAGCCAAACTATTGCACAATCAGATGTGGGAGTTTAATAATGCATGGTGTGGAATGCTTTACTCTTTGACGACAAAAGGCAAATCCTTCAACATTTATTATATATAGCAGAGTGATAGATAGATAGGTAAGTAAAGAATAAAACACTCAGCGTCATGCTGTTATAGAAAACGAATTAAGGATCTGATGAAGCAGAGTTACTGTTACAACCCTGAAGTTCATTATTTTCTTATAACAGCGCATCCTAAAGTGTTTTATTCCACTTATACCACAACAATTTGCTAACTGTTAAAAATTTCTAATCTATTAAAGAATGACACATCACACTTTTTATACATTTATTGTTACATTTAATGTTGTGGAATGTCCAAAAAACAAATTAGTTCCTGTTATCGCTTGCGTTATAGCAGCTATAAACAGTCGTTCCCTCACCAGCCTGTCTAATTACAGCTTTACCTCTGACTGTTACAAAGTGCTGACACTGGAGACTCCTTCCATAAATGTTAAATAAACATCTCCTTACAGAAAACATCACCATGTCAACAATTTTTAAATCCATTTATTTGGAACTTTCGTCATATGATGCCCTACGATGGATCTAAGCGCGTTAATATAAACCTGTGATTTGCAGCTGCACTGCTGTCAGAGCTGCTGTTATAGAAAATTTATCAATGCCTTCTGACCAATCAGATTTGAGAATTCAACATGACTGAAACATACATTCAGTGTGTGTAGAATGTGAAGTATTGGGTTTAATGTAAGCGTGAGGAAGAAGTGATGCATTTAGTTTGAGTGTATAGCTACGCAAAGAAGGTTGCTAGCTTTTGAGCATTTGAACTAAACATAGCTCCTTTTAATTTGTCGTATTTTCCAGTAAAATGGAGTAAAGTGGTTGTGTTCCAGGTTTGATCCTGAATTCTTCCGTGTCAGTGTCATGGACTCCCAACCCTGCGTATCCTCCTGATGCTGTTTTTGAACCGGAATCAACATGTCCCGAAATGTTTTATTCCTCTTCTACCACAGCGATTTGCCAATTATTACCATTCTTATTCATCAAACAATGACGGGTCATACTTTTTACCCATTTAAAGTTGCATTTAATTTTATAACGATGTGCTATGTAAATAATTTTGCTTATGCCCAAGCTCAAGCCCATAATGTCACTGCAGAATTTTGGTGCTGGAACCAAATCGACTTTTTTGGGGGGTGGAAAAGTGCAAACTGTGTGGCTGTTGGTGGAAAAAGCTGAGAGAAAGAGACAGCTGTCTCCTGTCACCTCAGACATTGTGTGTGTGTGTGTGTGTGTGTGTGTGTGTGTGTGTGTGTGTTATTTAGCATGACCTAATGCCTGTCCCATCCCAATCGTCTCCCTGGAACACATTCTCTCTCTCTCTCTCTCTCTCTCTCTCTCAGGACACATGCCGTCATCGTGCTGCATCACTCTGTTTTCATACCAAGACCCACATTGTTTGAACTGGCAAAATGAACTTGAACATGGCAGGGAATCCATCAGGGGTGTGGGTGTGTGTGTGTGACATAACATTGAACTGAATAATTACAAAATTTGTCTCTGAGCAGCTGGGATAACTTTCATGTACTGGGCAATGTCTATAGGGCTGCAGACATACTCATTATGTCTGTTATCACCACACACAAGCATCTGTGTGGGGGTGTGGGTGTGTGTGTGTGTGCACGTTCTGGTTGTGTCCGGTGATAAAAGCTCTGTAGACCTTTGCACCATCATTAAGCATCACTTCAAAATATACCATGAAGTGAATAGATGCACTTAAGAGCATCAGAGATCCATTAGTGAGGTCCAACACACACACACTTGGAGTTCCTTTCCTAGCTGGTTTGATTACTTTTACTACCCGAAGAAGCGAATCGGAGTGGTTTATACACTGTGTACAGGGAAATGAGTGGTAGGTTACAGTAATACAAGTATACACCGGGGTTGTCTCAGTGGTCACATGGTCAAACATCATCCAACTGGATGGAGTGGTTATGCTAGAGGTTTACGAAAATATTGCATCCCCAGGAGGTCAGACGTGAAGCTCATGGGATGCAGAACGTCCATGTTACGGTGATAGGAATTCTGGCTCTTTTTACTGAATCGCATCATTTGACTCAGCTCAGCAATGAGTTGTCTCTTTCAGCTCCCAAACGACTCCTTGTCATTTTTTTTTTTTTTTCTTCAATCCGGGCAAAGTTTGCCAGTGATGGTTATTTGCCTAACTACCTGAAATTCTTTAAATCGGTGATCATGAAAAAAACTTGTTTCAATGCAAAAATTCTGTAGCTCACATCAGAATATATTTTCTTTAAGACTGGGCATGTATGGAAACGCGGCAGGCGTCTGGTGCCACATCCGTGTCTGCACGTCCTATAATTATCTGACTGCTGTCCTTCGTCACTGTCGGATGAGTGTTTGCTGCAGGGGAGGAGAGGAGAGAGAGTGGGAGTGTGCAAGGTGAGAGGACGCCTGGATGAGCACCTGGCTCGTGTGTCCTCCCCTGCCTACTCTTCACCTTCAGTCAATATTTCACAGATGTTTACAGTGGGGTGAAACATTGAACCTCTAGGAACGCACAAACAATAGGTTGATTCAAACAGTGTGACGAGTGAAGCACAGTACAATACAATTCACAGTACAATACAATTCACAGACCTCTGAGGACTGGAGGCGCGGACGGTTTAGACACAAAACAGCTTTGTTTACATGATGGCCCAAGGCGAGGGAGTTGGAGATAAACGACAAACGAGTGAGCTGTCACTCTGCTTGGAATTCAGTCACACACTCCAGCCATTCCAACATTCCCTCTCAAAGCCACTCCCTTTTTTTGCACTCTCTCTTCTCTTTCTCTCTCTTTCTCTCTCTCGCTCCCAAACTTTACAGTTGTACTACCTTTAAACTCCTTTTACTTGATGAAACCTCACACTATTCCTGTAAATGATGTGAATCATTTGAATATGATTTATATTCACACTATTCAATACGAATCGCTCTGTACATCCTCAGGCTTTACATGAAAAACAATTCACTGTGGACAGATAATGATGCCGGTAACTCCCAAGCACCAAGAGCTAGAAGCTGGACTATTCGAATGGTGCGAAGGCAGAAGAAGAAGCTGATAGTCTATAGATTATCTGTGTAAGGAATGTAGCCTGAGGCAAAGCAGAGCTACTTTTACCACCAGGAAGTGAATTATTTTCAAATAACAGCACATCCTGAAGTGTTTTATTCCTCATATACGACAGTGATTTTCCAACTCTTACTATCTTTATTTATTAAAGAATGACAATCATACTTATTTTTTTTATCAGGTTATAGTTACTTTAACCAATCGTTCCCTCACCAGCCTCTCTTTTTTTCCCCTCTGTTTTGAAGTTAAAAAAACCCTGCAGTTTGTCATGTTACTGGAAAACTGCAAAAAAACAAAAAAAAACCAAAACATGAAATCCTCTGTCTGACTGTTACATAAGCTCTGACACTGGAGACTCCTTCCATAAATAAACATTTCCTTACAGAAAGCTTTACCATATCAACAATTACACATGATTTTTAACTGATTATGTGAAACGTCTGCCATACAAGTGAACATCTCTGAATGAGCTGTTACTATAGAAACATCAATGTATTAGAACGAGCGCATTAATATAAACCTGCACTACTGTCAGAGCTGCTGTTATAGAACATTAATCAACACCTTCTGACCAATCACAATCCAGAATACATCAGTGCTATATACTGGTATAATAATCATGAACTCGATAAAATGAATGTAAAAAGGGACAAGTTGATAGTCTGTAGAGTGTGTATAGATTATCTCCTCAATCATAAATCAGTCCTAAACTTTTAATATATTGTTTAGAAATAATTGTTAGGCTGGTTTCTGATGCTCACCTGACTATAGACGGTTTGTTGACTGTTTGTAGATTGTCTACTTCGGCCTATCCAATTAAAGTGTTATCAAATTGCCTGCCAAGTTTTGCGTAGAGGTGACGATAGGGTGGGCGATATGACAAAAAACATCATATGATATTTCAAGACATTTCTCTGATAGATGATGTGCATCACCATATACAGGTTTGAACAAACTGTCAGCAAAATGGTAGTGCTGCATTTAAAAATAAACCTTAAACATTAGTTTGATGATGCTTTTATTTAAAGTGTATGAAAATAAATTAACATTAAAAATCTATTTAAAAAAAGAACGTTACCGTTTTAAAGACTCTGACACTAGAAAACCTGATTAAATCTGCTTCTAGATTTTGTAACTGTTATTTTAAAAACGCACGTATAAAAAGATATCGCAATGCCCACAACGTCTCAGAAAAGTGTATTGTGACTTATCACAGTGTATTGTGATTTATCATGATAATGATATACCGTCATCATATCGTCCAGGCAACAAGTTACCATAAAAAAAATCCGAGCTCTGACACTGATGCAGGCATCGAGCGTGAGTGACTCCTGAAATTTCAATCAATCAAGTTCTTATGTGACATATTTTATGTGATCTCAGTGCAAACATTATCTCTGTGTTGTGTGTGTTATGTATGAGGTTGACTGTAAAGTAGTGTGTTAGAGTGTGTGGTAAAAGGCTGACCGTTTCTCACAGCTGTGAGAAATCGCAATTGTTTCAGTGGATTAGCTGTCACAATAAGCGGCTTTATCTGGATTTAGCTCTGATGAAATGTGACTCTCTTCCCTTCAGCTCGGGAAAGATGAGCCGGGGCCTGGCATCAGATCTCTCACACACACACACACACACACACACACACACACACACACACACACACACACACACACACACACACACACACACACACACACACACACACACATACACGCACGCTTAACCAAAAGGCTGGCTTTTACATGCTCATGTGTGTTACTGCACTCTGAGGTTGTATAGCAGAGGGCAGGAGGCTCAAAAACCATCTCAGCCTCGTACATTTGTTAGTCTTAATATTAATGAATGTTAGACATCACCGTCCAGAGGGATGTGAGTTTGGAACGGTGTGAAAAATACTCAATATGATAACTGTACAAACCACAATCATGCAGAGATTTACATTTTCAAAGATGACGACATTAAATGATGTAATGCAGCAAAGCGAAGGTTCAATCATTAGTTTTGGGGAACTTCTAGAATATTTATTACCTGGTACAGAGTACAAGCTGATAAATAAGATCTATAAGAGAGTGTGAGATAACGAATGCTCTCCACATGAGATTATACGATGAAGATCCTCTTACGATAGACCTGTGATTAAAGAAAAAAGCTATGATAAAGAAAGAAGACTATGGTCTGGTGATATCATCAATCAGTGCATTCCACAGATTTGCTCGTGTGGAAAATAGGCTTGCGTAAAGATGAACATTTTTCAAAGTGTGCTTGAGGTAATAAAAAATATTTTTTTGTCCATTAGCATGTTTTATTCACGTTTCTTCTTTGTCAATACCATAATTATAGCTGTCCTGTGAGTATGCTGTCCTCCTATTGGTGGATTTTAGATGAGTGTTGTAGCAGCACTCACACTCTGAGGTTTTATTTAAAAACTTCGCACGCTGACACAACATTGTCATCTCACATAACGACCAAAGAATTTTCTTTCTTTCTTTCTTTCTTTGTTACAGCTGAAAATCGTACAGTGTAAAATTGGCTTTATTTATAGCCATTAACAATTCATTAAATGGTTAAGCATTAAAAGGTAACCTTTGTCACCATTCAGTCATGTTAGTCGCGCCTCCAAGAAATTTTTATGTCCCTTGACCCTCACAAATTTTCTTTAATAACCCTGATCTATACTATTTGTTATTGCAGATGTTAAAACACCAAAATATCTGTATTTATTTTTCCAGCTCGACAAAGCCTTGCGTGATCCGCACTCTCTTTCCGTTTAAACCGATACGCCTCTGGAGTCCTGGAATGTATTTGATTTTGAAATGTTAGCAAGAAGGAGACAGAGAGAGCGAGAGGGAGAGGGAGAGAACAGGAGAAAAAAGAAGTGAGAAAGGGAGAACAGCACAGATGGAGGGAGAGAAAAACAAAAAGTTGAAGGGGGTAGTAGTTTATTAATCAAATTTTTCATGACATTGCCTTTACAGGAGGTACAGCCTCACAGGTTGCTAGTACTGCAATGGCCTACGTGTTGGAGGTGTGTATATGTGTGTGTGTGTGTGTGTGTGTGTGTGTGTGTTGCTTGAGTGGTTAAACCATGGTCTTCCACTGCAGTTGCACCCAGAACGAAAACCTCCAGCTCTGCAATTTACTCCAAATCACAGTTGTTAATGCTCCTGCGCACTTTTTACAGCACGCCACAGTCATTTAACGGCGTGCCATGCTAGGGTGGCTGTTACCCAAGTGTATTAGAACGCAGTGTGATTATGTGTTGAGTGTGTGTGTGTGTGTGTGTGTGTGTGTGTGGGAGAGATGGTTGAGATTGGAGGCTTGGTGCCATGAGAGTGAGGTTTGTGATTATTGTGTTGCTGTTGGCTGGCCACCCTTGAGCTCGTGGCCAAGGCAGGAGCTTGTTAGCGTGCAGTGATTATTTTTTTTATTATGTTTTTTTTACATGGTCCTCCAGAACTCCGTCAGAGACTGAGACACGGCCATGACAACCACATGGATGTTTTAATCACTGCTATGAGAGCTGGCTTACTGATCTTGCCTGGATGATGGAAATATTAGCACTGCAAAATGGTGTCTTAAAAGTGCAGTTTGTAATGTTTCATTTACAGTATAATGTACAGTTCTAATATCACAACTAGGTCACAGTGGAGCTTGTTTTAAAAAAGTTCAGAAAAATACCAAGTGACACCAAATGCTTTTTTTTTACCTCCCAACCAATCAGGTCATAAGTTGGGGACTAGTAAAAAACTGGTCTTGTTAGTGAGCAAACATAAGGCCTCAGGGTCCCTGGTTCGATCCTGAGCTGGAGTTACTCTCTGTGTGGAGTTCAGCAGGTTCTCTCTGTGTCCGTGTGGGTTTCCTGCAGGCTCTCCGGTTTCCTCACACCGCCCAAAAACATGCTGGTAAGGTAGATTAGCTATGCTAAACTGGTCCTAGGCATGAACATGTGTGTATTCCTACCTCACATCTAGTATTCCCGGGATAGACTCCGGATCCACTGTGACCCTGACTAGATAAAGTGCTTACTGAAAACGAATGAATGAACAGCTGCCCCTAGACCTGTGTGCATGTGGAGTAAATTATAGATTTACAGATACACTGGATAGAATTTAGGTTAAAAAGTGCTGGAGTATTCCTTTAATGGTGTTATTTGGTGAACGAGCACAATTTGCCAAAAACTAACATTTTTAAAAATTTATTAAAGAATGACTTTTTTTTTTATCCCTTTATAGTTGCATTTAACGTTGTGGAACATCCGTGAAATTAGTTAGTTCCTGTCTCTCACTTACGTTATAGCAGCTATAAACAGTCGTTCCCTCACCAGGCTCACTTGTTTCTGTCTTGAAGATGAGGTGCGAATTTTTTTCGTATTGTCTTGTTACTGAGAAACTGCAAAGCGTAAACACCTATAACCTCAAGATGTCAGAAAACTTGAATTAAAACTAATTAAGGATCTGATGAAGCGGAGTTACTGTTACACCCCCGAAGTTCATTATTTTCTTATAACAGCGCATTCTAAAGTGTTTTATTCCGCATATACCACAACAATTTGCTAATTATTACAATTTCTAATTTTTTATACATTTATTGTTGCATTTAATGTTGTGGAACATCCACGAAACAAGTTAGTTCCTGTTATCACTTGCGTTATAGCAGCTATAAACAGTCGTTCCCTCACCAGCCTGTCTGTCCTCCTCTGTCCTGAAGAAAACTTAGTTACAGCTTTACCTCTGTCTGTAACCAAGTACAGACACTGGAGACTCCTTCCATAAATGGAACATTTTTCTTTGTTAAACAGCAGCACATCATCTGTTTATTATTAGGCTTAGATTATGTGATGTGTCAGTCGTCCGCATCCCTGTGTAAGCTGTTACTATAGAAATGATAGAAAGTAACTATAGAAAGCTGCTATGATTTGCAGCTGCACTACTGTCAGAGCTGCTGTTATAGAAAATTAAACAAAACCTTCTGACTGATCAGAATCCATTGAATAATTGATGGATTGAATTGATGGGGAAAAATTATTTTTACTGAAGAATTCATGAAAGTGTCCTACGAAAGGCCCTTAGACATAATTACTGGATTTGGAGTAAACAGGATTTCTGGACTCTGTATGGTTTATACTTATCTGTGGTGTGTGTGTGTGTGTGTGTGTGTGTGTGTGTGTGTGTGTAAATGCTTGTGCACATCTGCTCTGAGCTCCGGTTGCTGAAAAACTCTGCAGCTCTAAGTGTGAAGAGAGAAAGAGGCCCAGCATGGCCACTGTGTGTTAATGTCCAAGCGTTCAGAGACGAGGCGCTGAAAGCGAGACGGGGATTGGCAGATGGGACGGCGAGATGGGACAGGAAGTGCGTGCTTCGTACGGTTATATCATACATTTTCCATAAGTGTCGTGTGACAGGCTGGGCTCTGCACATCACATCCTGAGAGAGAGAGCGCAAACACAAACACATGACGCAGGATTTAGGGTAAACAGCTATCAAGGCCTTCAGGCTAATAAACATCACACTGAGCTACTAATGATTAGAATGCAAGTCAGTGACTGTGTGTGTGTGTGTGTGTGTGTGTGTGTGTGTTGTAAGAGGAGAATACAGAAAGCTTCTCCCCCTCCCCGATCAGGCCTGTGTTGAGGGATAAATAGCTTGCTATCCCCCCTCCTTTTCTTTCTTTCTATCCATCTGGATAGGGGCGGATGGCGGAAAGGAAGGAGACCGTGTGGGTTTCAGCCCTGGAATGCAAAAGGATTTTGAGAGGAAGGGGGAAAACAGACGGAGGGGGGGGATCACGTCGTGTCGTGTTCACTGTAGGAATCGATTTAGTTTAAAAGAGCTCAGTAAAATTAAGCCAAGCTGCTCGGTTTAATTTGCCTTTCGCTGAGTGAGATTTTCTCACAACTTCATATCAACTGGCATTTGGAAAAACTGCTGATCAGTTCTGGTGTTATTCCCGGCTGCAAACTCACCTCATCAACATGCCTAAACAGGGCTGACGGGTGTGTTTAAGGTGGCAAAAGTGCAAACTGTTCAGCGTGAGGATAAGTTTAGAGGAAAAACTGACCTGTATACCACTGCTTTCATGACGGTTATAACAGTAGCGCAGGTTTATAGTAATGCACTCATTCTAATATGATATTGTTTCTATAGTAACCGCTCATTCATAGGGACTGGTATGGCAGTCGTTCCACATTAAAAAAATAAAAAAACACATGTAATTGTTGATGTATTGAGGTTTTCTGTAAGGAGATGTTTATTTATTATTTAGGGAAGGAGTCTCCAGTGTCAGCACTTTGTAACAGTCAAAGCAATAACTTTAAGTTTTCTGACATCTTCAGGACAGAGGAGTTTATGCTTTTTTCGGTTTCTTTTTTTTTTTTTTGTCTTATTTACTTCAAGAGAGAGAAAAAGAGAGGTTAGCGAAGGAATGACTGTTTATAGCCTCAATAATGTCACTGAGAACAGGAACTAACTTGAAGTAAAATGAAATGGATAAAAACTATGTCGTTCTTTAAGAAATAAATTGTAATTAGCAACTTGCTGTAGTAAAAGTGGAATCAAACACTTCTGCTGTTACAGGAAAATAATAAATAACTTTGGGGTTGTAACAGTAACTCCGCTCCATCGCACCAGCCGGTTGATGATTATTTTCCTATAACAGCATGACACTGAGTTTTTATACCTTCCATAACACCTGACTTCCTCTTATAGATTTCTATATGAGAACTAAAATTGAGTAATTGTACTGCCATATTTATTTGTTTATATTTAGCATTAAAGGATTATCGTGACAAAATGAATAACCATTAATAATTTATACATGTAACGGATAATAGTGTATAATGTGAAAGAAAATTTTTGTTTTAAATTTGATAAAACTATTTTGCTCCTAAATTGGTCCTGAGTGAAAATAAACATGATTATCGTGTTAGCCATCATCATACAGATACAGAGATAGAGACAGACCTGCATCTGTGTTTTCCCAGTGGACCGGAGAAGACAGTCAAATCTGCAAACGAGGCATGCAGCTTGGGCGTGTGCGCGTGCGTGTGTGTGCGCGTGCGTGTGTGTGCGCGTGTGTGTGCGCGTGTGTGTGCGCGTGTGTGTGCGCGTGGGTGGGTGTGGGTGGGTGTGGGTGTGGGTGTGTGTGAACGAGACACTGATGCCCCTGTCCTTGTTAAAGATCCAAGGTTGAACATCAGATGGACTGATGGAGACGCTTTCCACACCTCAGCTCCCAAAAACAACAGCAGCTTACCCTATGCTATCGACCATTGTATATACACACACACACACACACACACACACACACACACACACACAGAGTAGCTGGTAACACTTTCTGTGAAGGTTATGTCTGAGCTGTGAACACATTCATAAAGCGTTATACATACACATTTTTAAAATGATTAATAAAAATGCATTATGCTTTATTGCTTTATTATGCATTATGAACTGTTATAATTCCATAATGCTTTATAAGTAGGGTTAATAATACATCCTATCACCAATACCACAGAAATCAAGCTCAGCTTTTTATATAATGCATCAGGAAACTGTTTTGAGGCTTTTTTTCCCCTTAAATGAGAAAGAAACTCATACTATAAATCTTTAGAACTTTTTTCTAAAATTTATAAATTGTTTTTTGTTTTAAATTCTGTATATAACTAAAGCGCCGCTTTGGGCTCGATTAAATTGTGAGATATAAAACATTAGACAAGCTGTTGATTTAATATTTTTTAAAAGTTATTATTTTTAGGTTATAATACCACATGTAGATTAATAATCTACACTCAAATCTGAGTGAATCTACATAAATTCTATATAAATAAACACAGTGCAATCAGCAAAGTGGGTTTCTTGGTGATTATTATTATAATGTGTTATAAACAGCACTTATTATGCATTCTGTTAGCAGTATTATGCATTTAGAAAATGTGCTATAAACTGTAACGCCTTTTCATTAAGGCTGGGTGATATGATTAAAAACATCGATGGTGTGATAAATGATGTCACAACATGCTTTTCTGAGGTATCGTGGATACCATGATCTTAATTTTTAAAGTTTTTAAAATGGTTAATTATTAGTAATACAATGGATATAAAAAGTCTACACACCCCTATTAAAATGGCAGGTTTTTGTGATGGAAAAAAATGAAACTAAGATAAATCATGTCAGAGCTTTTCCCACCCTCAGTGTGAAATTACAACATATAAAAATTAAGTGAAAAACAATCAAACATTTTAGGGAAAAATAGAAAAAATAAAGTTACAATAACCTTGCTGCCTAAGTGTGCACACCCTTTTATAATTGGGGATGTAGCTGTGTTCAGAATGAACCAATCACATTCAATCTCATGGTCAAAAGTAATTATCATACACCTGTTAAGAATGAAATTATTCTGACTAACCTCAAATAAAGATCAGCTGTTTCTGTAGGAGTTTCTTCACATCATCTTGGTTTCATCCGACTGCTGAAGCCGTGGTCTGCAAAGAGCTTACAAAAGAGCACCCCAAACCATGTGGCAAAATGTGTTATGGTCTGATGAGACCAATTCCAAAAGGTAAAATAATTCCAAAAGGTATGTTCAGTGCAAAAAAAGCACATAAAGGAACACCATACCCACGGTGAAGCATGGTGGTGGCAGCATCATGCTTTCTGGCTGCTTTTCTTCAGCCAGAACTGCAGGTTTTTATCAAGGTGGAGGGAATCATGAATAGCTACAAATACCAGCCGATTTTTAGTGCAAAACCTTCAGGTGTCTGCTAGTAAGCTGAAGATGAAAAGGAATTTCACCTTTCAGCATGACAGTGACCCAAAGCACACATCCAAATCAAAAAAAAGAATCCAACTAAAAATCTGTGGGGTGACCTGAAGCAGGCTGTACACAGGAGATGCCCTCACAATTTGACGGATCTAGAATGTTTTTGCAAGAAAGAGTGGGAAAATATTGCCGAGTCAAGATGTGCCATGCTGATAGACTCTTAGACAAAAAGACTGAGTGGTGTAATAAAATCAAAAGGTGCTTCAACAATGTATTAGTTTAGGGGTGCGCACACTTATGCAACTAGTTTATTGTAAATTTTTTAAATGAATTTTTATGCATTGTAATTTCATATTGAGGGTGGAAAAAGTTCTGACATGATTTATGTTGGTTTCATTTTTTTACATCACAAAAACCTGCTATTTTAACAGGGGTGTGTAGACTTTTTTTTTTTTTTTTTTTAATAGCCGCTGTAATTAATAATTTAATAATTGACTCAAAGCAGATAATTTTCTACTTAACCTTTAACATTGTAAAATGTTGAAATTGTTTGCAAATACTTCATTTTTTCTTCTTTTTAGTGTTAAATATGTACTATATAAAGCTTTATATAGCTTTATGTTCAGGAATCTGTAGAGGCATTAGGAAGTTGGCAATGACTCAGACTTTATACTGCTTTATTATTAACCAGTGTTAGCTTATTTAGAAATCAGTCACTGATTCAGCTTCATGTGAGGTTAATTAATGCCCACTGTTTGATTTGTGCAGTGATAGGGTCCTGTGGAACTGAAACTCTCCCATTCAGGAAGCTGAATGTTGATTATAGGAACAGCAAACATCAATCAGCCTTCCTTGGTGCTTGAAGTGACAGTGTTGTCCTCTGGCTCCTCCTGCTGGTCATGTGTACTGTAGCCGTATCGCTACATCACGGTCACTCAGGCTCCTTCCTGAAGAACCGACACTTGACTAAAATCCTGATGGTACTCAATGCTTTGCTGAATCAGCTGTGTGTAGGATTGGAATCCTTCACTTATGACTCATTTTGGATTTGGAGTTTGTGTAAAAGTGTTTTTTTTTCCCCTCTCCCCGTTAAACACTGGATCGGCTTGGACTGTTAAAGCTTTACTGTTGCACATTTCTATATTACAAGCGACTTTACAAACTACTACTTTCATGATAATTTTTTGGGGGGGTTGTTAGAAATTCTAATAATTTCTAAAAAAAAAAAAATGATTTAGAGATCCAGTTTGTAATGTTTCTGCACCAAGAGGAAAAAACAAAACAAAACCAAAATAAATAAAATGAAGGAAAATGAGAAAATGTAAGAAAGCTAGGCGAAACAAAAAGAAAGAAGGATAGAAGAAAGAAACAGGGAAAGAAAAAAGACAAAAAGAAGAGTTCGTATTACTTCTACACACACTTTTCTGTTAATTAGGTGTGTGTGTGTGTGTGTGTGTGTGTTCTCTTTTAATGTCTGCCTGCCAGTTCCCTCTGAGAATAGCACTATATAAATTAAGCATGTTATGTAAGGAATAAAACACTGTGTGTGTTGTGCTGTTATAAGAAAGTAATCACTGATGTAGTGTGATGAAAGAGTTACTGTTACCACCCCAAAGTGGATTTTTTTTTTTCTATAACAGCACATACTGAAGTGTTTTATTCCTCTTATACCACAGTGAATTGCCAATGATTGCAATGTTTATTAATTAAACAGAGAATGACATGTCATCCTTTTATCCATTTATAGTTACATGTCATGTGGTGGAACATCCGCGAAACTATTTAGTTCCTGTTCTTGTTTACATTATAGCTGCTATAAACAGTCATTTCCTCGCCAGCCTCTTTTTCTCTCTCTTGACATTAATAAGACAACAAAACCACAGTGTGTCATGTTACTGAGAAACCACGAAGCATAAACTCCTGTCATAAGTTACAGCTTTACCTCTGACTGTTACAAAGCACTGACACTGGAGACTCCTTCCATAAATGTTAAATAAACATCTCATTACAGAAAACCTAACTATATCAACTATTACATACATTTTATATTCATGTTTATGTGGAGTGTCTGCTGTACAAGTCCCTGTGAATGAGCTGTTACTACAGAAACAATAACATATTAGAACAAGCCCAGTAATGTAAACCTGCTGTTACAGAAAATTAATCAACACCTTCTGACCAATCAGAATCCAGAATTCAACAGCTCTGTAACATGTGGTGTTAATTATTATTAGCAGTAGTAGTAGTAATAGTAGTACACCTTTAACATTAGCTTAGAATAACTATGATTTATAATACTTTCATTAACATCTCTTGATAGCAGTTTTTCTGTCCCAAAAATTAGCTCCGCCCCCAGACCACACCCAGCATCTTAGCTCGACCCATTTCTTCCTTAAAAGGCTATTTGAAGGGGGTGGGGTCAGGAGTAGGAGGCTTTTTAATGTCTTCATTGCAGTCTGCCTCTAAGGGAGCAGAAGGTGCTAAGATGACATAGTGCTCCTTTAATTGCATTGAATGATGAAGGTTTTTTCCCCCCTGCCTTCATTCTTCGGTATTAAACAATGACAAAATTCCAAATACACAATTAGTTTGCCATTATTTTGTACCTAACATACTGAATGTGTAGCGGTGTTGGATGTGTTACTCTGATTCCTTCCTTCCTCATAAACTCTTTAGAGAGCGCTCTGTGTGTGTTCAGTGTTTGTGTTCAATGCCGTGCTCTGATCTTGTTTTCATTACAGCTTCAGTCACGATTATCTGCACTTAATCGATGAGTCTATTTGTGAGGCGGACTGAACCATTAGGGCCTGGGGAAAGCCCCAAGGGGCCTCTGGTGTCTCGATCTGTTTATTTATGTGGCTAATTAGCCAGAAAGCTCATATTGGAAAGCAAAACAAATTCCCATTCCAGGCTTTTTAAGGGTTCTGTGACATCGGTTCCACTTTCCCCTCACCCGATCTGTGTGCTTATAAGGGAACGCTGAGACATGTGGGATTTAGCCTGTGTTTTAAAGATTTAGAGCTTAAAGTTTAGCATGCTGAACATCTAACTCTACAAGGTCCTTACTTTATTCAGAGCCAATTTAAGTCAGTGAGTGGGCCAAAAAATGAAATATACACACAGTGTTTGCTTTTACACCCCTGTACTGGAACAGCTGAGACTGATTGTCCAGCGCAAAATAAATAAATCAAGAAAGAAAGACTACACTTAGAGAAATATGAACAAACTGTTCCTGTACAATTTTAAAAAACAAAACAAAACAAAACTGCAGTGCTACTGAGTCCTGCCGAGAAATACACAAGTGAACTGAAAATAGATAAAGTGGTGACAGAGAAAGAAATAAAGAAAGTGAGGGAGAATGGAAGGAGAGAAAGATAGTCAAAATTAAGAGGAATAAAAGCAATACAGAAAGAAATTAAGAAAGAAAAAGAATAAACTGGGAAATGAAAGTAAGAGAGAAAGAACAAATGAAGAAAAGAGAGACAGACAGGTGGGAAGAATAAATAAAAAGAAGGAAAGGAAAAGAGAGAAAGAAGAATAGGAATATAAGAAAATTAAAAAGGAAACAAATAGAGTAAGAAGCAGAAAGATGATGAAGTAGCACTGTTCTAATAAGCAGGAGGCATTAGATGAGTTTTGTTCTGAGCTCTCTCTGTGTGTGTGTGTGTGTCACAAAGAAAGAAACAAAAAGAAAGTAAAAAAGACAAAAAAGAGTCTGTATTGCTTCTACACACAATTTTCTGTTAGGTGTGTGTTTGTGTTTGTGGGGGGGGATGAGTGAGACATGGTCACATGGGGGCACTGTGGAGCTTTGTGTCCTGCAGCAGCTCATGATGATGATGATGATGATGATGATGATGATGATGAGGAAGTCACACTGATACACAGCCATGATGTGGATTAAACACACTTTATGATAAACACAGACACGGCCTGCACACTGACTGCAGGAAATCTGAAAGCCAAACTCTTCTGATCGTTTCCCATCAGTGCTACGACACAGAACAACGTTATAGTAGCAGTGGTGAATTGTGGGACAGGTGAGTGTGTGTGTGTGTGTGTGTGTGTGTGTGTGTGTGTGTGTTCTCTCACCTCCCTCTCCTGTCCTGTTCACGGTACTCCCAGTGAGGGATGACTCCTCATCCGTGACCCACCATTCACCCCACACTTCACTCACACACACACACACACACACACACATACACACATGCACAATTTACTGTAAAGTAAACTCACCACTCTCCTACACACACACACACACACACACACACACACACTCAGGGAAATAAAGAAATAAAGGCTCTTTTGCATGCTGTAGCTGTAACTGAAACAGTGTACCAGGCAGATTCACCATCTCAGGGGAGGATCATGAAAATGTAATGACAGATACTGCTGCGCTTAAGAAGGGAAAAAATAAAATAAATTTAAAAAAGCTGCACCGATATCACTTTATCCGCTCTCTGCGCTTCCTAAATGAATGTCCCGGTGTACTGTCTTTTATCAGCTAATTGGGTCTCTCAGACAAAAGCCAGCGGTGGCCGCCTCAAACCCATTAGCTCCAGCGCTGTAGCGAGGCGCAGCTCCATTCTGCCCCCTTTTATTTAACAGGAGGGTTTGATTACAGAGCACAGAGGAGCACACGGCCTGGGGTCTGCGTTTTCCCACAGCCAGTGCAGCATGAACGCTCATCTCACACTGGTCACACACTTGTCTCATGCTAGTCTCATGCTGGCCTCATGTTTGCCTCATGCTGGTTTCATACTCGCCTCACACTGGTCTCATGCATATCTCATGCTCGCCTAATACTTGCCTCACACGTGTCTAATACTTGCCTCAGCCTCGCCTCATGCTGGTCTCACATTTGTCTCACGTCCACCTCACACTCAGCACATGCTAGTATCACGCTCATCACATGCTCACCCCATCCCGTCACACTGGTGTCGCGCTCGGCTCACGCTTGCCTCATGCTGGTCTCATGCTGGTGTCACGCTTGCCTCACGTTGGTCTCATGCTGGTCTCATGCTGGAGTCACTCTCGCCCCACGCTCGCCTCATGCTGGTCTAATGCTGGTGTCACGCTCGCCTCATGCTGGTCTAATGCTGGTGTCACGCTCGCCTCATGCTGGTCTAATGCTGGTGTCACGCTCGCCTCATGCTGGTCTCATGCTGGTGTCACGCTTGCCTCACGTTGGTCTCATGCTGGAGTCACTCTCGCCCCACGCTCGCCTCATGCTGGTCTAATGCTGGTGTCACGCTCGCCTCGTGCTGGTCTCACATTTGCTTCACATTTAATTTCTGATTAAAACATCACAGTGTGAGTGCTTCTATGACACTTGTCTAAATTCCACTAATAGGAGGAAGGCGTAGGATGATTCCAAACTCGCGGGACACCTACAAATACGTTAACAACGAAAATGTCCTTATTACCTCAAACTCAGTTTGAAAAATGTTTGTTTATGCAAGTTCTCTAAACGAGCTGATTTCTGGATCACGCTGATTGATGACGTAAACAGAACGTAGTAATTTTCTTTAGGTGCAGGTCTAACGTTAGAGGATCTCCATCGCATAATCTGACATGGGGAACACACGCTGTCACACAGATTACAGAATTCAGCAAAGAGTTTATTATGGTCTCGTGTTTTTGGGAGTTGTTTTTTGGAGTTGTGAGGCAGCTAAGATGATAATCAAGTAACCTTAACGTTCCTCTCAAAAACAAAATTCTGTATGTGGATACTGATGAATCCACTCGGGTCCAGATTTACAGAGTGACTCATTCACGTGTGCAGTTAGTGGGCGTGTTGTGGGTGAGTTATACAAGAACTGAGTAACTAACATCATGTGTAAAATCAGAGGAGGAACTGATATTTAACCCTTTCATACACAGTGTCCACACTGATCGTCAGTTTAAGGCTGTTTTTTTTTAGGAAAATAAGACGTGCATCAACTCCAAATCACTTCAGAGCATTACTGTAATTACTGTTTAACATTCTCAGTGCAGCATCTCTCTGATGTGTCCTTACAAACTTTCTACACAAAGTCCCAAATTATTATAACGAACATTTTTATTTGTTTGTTTTAAAAACCTATTTTTTCCAAGGGTGAGTCAAATGAAAACCTTTAAAGTATGATGATATATTAGAATTGAATTTAGTTTTTAGAGGAATCCAGATACTTGTTAAGCGTTGGAACACTCACATAGCACGAAATGGAGATTATGTCAAAAAATTATACACTTTTGTGACACCTATTTATAATAAACAATGCAAAAAAAAAGGTTTTCATTTGACTCACCCTCATAAACTGAAAATAAAATTTAACTTCTGTAACCAACTGCATCATAGACCTAACCTTTGTCATTTTTTTTTTAAATGATATTTTCTGTAATTAAGTAATTTAGACCTGAACTTTAACAGTTTTTGTTTATAAACACAATGGAATGGATATTTTTTTAATTCCACGTATACTGTTTTAGCCATGGTATTCCTATACACAGACAATCCATTTCCTTTTCAAAATGATCTTTAGAAAAAGGCAAATTTCATGAGCAATTTTAAGTAAAGACATAAATAATTTAAGCACTAAAGTCTTGAATAAGGTTTTTGCGTGTGCTAATTGATCACAACGGTGAGTTCAGATCTCCCATTTAATATTTAATAATACAATATGAATGCAGAGGAAGAATGTAAGAGAGAGAGAGAGAGAGAGAGAGAGTATTTATAAGAGTAAATATGCTGTGTGGCAAATATCTAATAAGTCATAATTTCAAGAAACTTCCTTATTATTCTGCGATATTTAGAGTTTTAAAAAATTTTAATAAAAATAGTGGTTCAATTTTGTTTCTAAGTGGTAAAAACAAACTTGCACAGATTTAATACCTGCCCTACAGTTGTACTAATTTACATACACAATCCTAATCTATTTGCAGTGACATTGTCCTGTGTTTTACACATTTTTGTAGAAAAGCACCAGATTGCGTAAGCATTAATGCAAACGCACATACACACAACCCAGATGTGTTATTTGCTCAGGTGAAAGTCTCGATCCTGAGTAGATCCTGTTACTTAATCAGCTTGCACATTTATTTTTGCATCTGTTTTCAAGTTTGCACATGTTTTTACATGTGCCAAAATAAATCAAGGCATCAGTGCAGGTCTTATTAGGCACACTTGCTTGTTAATGCAAATATCTAATCAGCCAATCACGTGGCAGCAACAGAAAAGCATCAGAAAATGGTGTAAGCGCCTGTGAAATGATTTGTTGGCTTGAGAAAAATCAGTAACTATTCATTCCTGGAAGTTACACATTCACACATGCACACACACAGAGCAGTCTTTAGAGTTCAGAGAAAGGTGTGAAGGAAAAAAAATCAGCTCTGTGGGGAAAAAAGTGGCTTGTTAATGCACAAAGGTCAGAGGAGAACAGCCAGACTGCTGCAAGCTGACAGGAAGGTGAGAGGAAACCAAATAAATCGGCGTTACAACAGCAGTGTGCAGAGGAGCGTCTCTGAACACGACGACGTGCCGAGCCGTGACGTGGACGAGCTTCAGCAGGAGGAAGCCGAGCCTACAGGGGCCACTGACTCACTAAAACTGTACAGACCGGAAAAAACCACGGCTGCTCTGACAAACTGCAGATGGACGGGTCACAATTTTGGCAGAGCAACATGAAACCATGGATACTTCCTGACTTGTGTCAACAGTCCACGCCGCTGGTGGTGTAATGGTGTGGGGAAAGTTGTTGTTGTTTTTTTTTTTTTCTTTTCTTTTTGGAACAGAGCCAAGACTGTAATGCTGAATTGAGTGTTGCTTAAATGCCACAGTAATCACATTAACGTGGTTACAGAAGATGAATGAACTGATTAAATCCCTCAGCCCTACTTGAGCATTGTTCCTGACCCTCAAAACTACACATCATATAAAACAGTGTTTCTCAGCTGGTGGGTCGGGACCCAAATGTGGGTCATGGGCCCTTTATGATTGGGCCCTTTTTGACTGCTGGGAAGAAAAAAAAATCTCTAAATGCAAATAATAAAACAAAACGGAAAGCTGTGGAAAAAATATGACAATAAAGCAAATTATAGTTTCAGAAAAGTAAAAAATAAAAAAAGGAACGCTTCCTATAGCAGTTGTTATAGCCAATAAAAAATTAAATCCAATCAAATTCTGTCAATTTTGTTGCTAATTCATCTGTAAACAACTGGTGCTAACATTGATAGACTAGGTGAAATTCCCTCTTCCTATAAAAGGCTAAAAACTAAGCAAGGTAGATGAAAATAAGACCTGGATTACATAAATTATGGCTTTACGTGCACAGAAGACAAGTATGGATTGTGTAGACCATAGTGTGTTTCGTGCGGTGAGTTACTGGCTGAGGAAAGCATGAAACTCTCGAAATTCAAACAGTATTTAGACACAAAACACTCAAGCCTTAAAGACAAGCCTGTTCAGTTTTTCAAAAGAAAGCAATGGGATCTGGACACATCTCAAAAAAATGATCAAAAACATGTGCACTGTTCAGGAGCAAACACTTCTGATAAACTCGTACAAACTCGCTCATCACATTGCGAAATGCACAAAGGCTCACACAGTTGCAGAGGATCTTGTTTTACCCGCTGCAGTCGACATGACCAGAGAGAGCCTCGCTGCGAATCAGCTGAAAAAACAAATCCCGATCTCCAATGACACCGTACAGAGGAGAATACGAGATATATCTGAGGACATAAAGCCAAAGACAGCAACACACATTAGGGCAAATGACTCGTCTAGCTGGAGTGCATAATAATCAGATGATTACTATCCAACTTTATTAAGCCTGTGCAATGGATAATTATTATTAGTATTAATAACTTTAATATGCTAAATTAATATACAGTTCTTTGTTTACTTCCATTAATGTTGTAGTGTTGGGTCACGACTTGATGTCCAACATAAAATTTGGGGCCTGAAGCAAAACCAGTTGAGAACCACTGACCTAAGTAAGTACAAAAACAAGAAAAGCTAGTGTAGAGAATTACCAAATAGCTTTGTCAGAGATTTTGGAGGAGGGGGAAGCTCAGGCTCTCTCAGATCAGGCAATCTTAGATCTTTAAGATCCCATGCCAGTTGACCTGAAGTTGAAGCAGGGCCGTTTATTGCCTTGTTTGATTTTTAAAATAGATATGCAAAAAGCACACTTTACTATAATTTGGCGTAAAAATTTGGATTTATGTATGAGGCAGTTGCAGGATGCCCCCGAAAAGAATAGAAAGTGCAATTTAAGTCTTAGGTTTTGATTTTGTCCTTTTTCAGTAAGCGACTAGACCACCAACAGCATTAGTCTCTAATCTTGGATGAGAATATCTTCCAAATTCTAAAAACGTAAATGTAAAGTGTTTTTTACGAACATACAAAAGGAAAAACTCCAACACATTAAAACAACCCTGTCGGATTACATCTTGTAGCTCGTCACATGGTCATTTACGCCGCTGTTTGGTTTGCCAAGCAGGTCATTAGGTTTAAAACGCCTGCCAAATCTGAGCATTGTGCTTCACAACACAACTAGTCCAAACACAGCCAGTCAGCCTTTCTGGTAGACGGATGTGTGGTCCTGCTTTCCGTCAGTCACCGTGGCTCATTCATCTCGTAAATGTCACACGTGTCATTAAATCTGTCAGCTGGAGAGAAAAGACAAACACATGCCACTCTCTGATGTCACTCAGGAAAAGAAGAGCAGCCATGATGACCTGCTGATTGTTTCAAAACACAAGAGTAGTTTGGACGCTTGTGAGGAATCACAATTAGACACTGCTGGTGTGTACTTACTGATTGCTAAATTAGCTGGATTAGACTGTTGATTGGACATGAGCCTAGATTTGAAGTTGTTATTGGACTTCTTAAAAACTACAAACCTGCTCAGGAGTAGACGTATTCACAGTAAACATGATTAGATCACACATTTAGAAGCATTTTAATTAAGGAATAAAACTCTTGGGGGTGTGCTGTTTTAGAAACGTAATCAAGCGGTTTATTTTCAGCATGTCCCACAGTGTTTTATTCCTCTTATTCCTCTTTTATTCCTCTTACAGCAATTTCAAACACAAACCGTATTTTTATTTATTAATGAATGACATATACTTTTTATCCATTTATAGTTACGTTTACTGCTGTGGAAAGTCCAAAAAACAAGTTTCTCTTATCACTTACGTTATAGCAGCTATAAGCAGTTGTTCCCTCACCAGCCTGAGGGACAGAGGAACCGCAAAAGGATAAACTTCTGTCATGAAGAAGTTACGGCTTTACCTCTGACTGTCTGACATCAAGTCGTGATTATCGCGCTACTGATAGATATTAGATTTTATTCCACCCATCTAATATCATGAGCAGCCGTCACTGGGCTTCTTGGTCCGGTTGGGGAAAAACTTAAGTTTTGGCCCAGGCATTGGACATTTACAGTGTTTCAGGCACTTGACTGACTGAGTGCAGATTAATAATTGAAACAGTTTTCACATATTTTCCATGATATTCTGAGAACACATATCAAGTGAATAACACTCCTATTTGAGTTCATTGTGTATCCGTGGACATAGATGGAAAGCGGGGTCAAGGAATAGAGGGATCATTTCCATGCTTTTGTAGCCCCCTCCTTTGGAGCTCAAAGGAGAACCAGCCTACAGAGTACTCAGCTTACTCGAATCAAAGCGGTGTATTGTACGTATTGTCTGGTGGACTGGGAGAGGTATGGTCCAGAGGAGTGCTCACGGGTCTGTTCAGAGGACATTCTTGTTCCTTCTGTTATTACAGCGAGCACCCGGACCGGCTTGCTCCCAGGCTGAGAGGTAGACCAAGCCAGAGGACCTGCCTGATCCATCCTGTGCCTACCGAACACCCTCTGAATTTGCTTTATAGTAAGCAGATATAGAAGAATAATGAGTTACAATCTGGTGTCACCCAGAAGAAGATACATTCCCTTTTGAGTCTGGTTCCTCTCAACGTTTCTTCCTCATGTCATCTCAGGAAGATTTCCTTGCCACTGTTGCCTCTGGCTTGCTCATGAAGGAATAAGAACATTTTCACACTTCGCCCAAATACTTGAGTCTGCACAGAGAACAGTGTCTTATTAAAAACAAAACATAACAAAACAAGCTATACAAATAAAATCTGAATGAGTTTTGTTGTTCACTTCCTGTTTCCCTACTCATTAACACTTCCTGGTTAAGGACTTATATAAGCGCACAGTTTCCATTATGTCTCCACAAAGTCTTGCCACTAACTCTAAATGTTACCACAGCATGAAACTCACTTCAGGAACGGCAATTGTGTGCGTTTATTAATACATCTAAAGTTCAGGTATTAAATTTGCGTAAGCCTGTTTCCAATATTTGAAACCAAAAAACATTACTTCATTCAAGTTTTTTGAGAATGATGTCCCAGTATCACAAAATATTGACAAGGAATCTTTTGTAAATATGACTTAATATTACTGTGGTAAAGTTGGCCTTATATTAGTTATTCACCACAAATTCAGACTTTCATTGACAAAAGCATTAAAAAATTATATTTATATTATGAACAATACACATTTATGTCTGTTTTTTACATTCATATTGAATTTTGAACAGTTTTCATGGCTTATATATTATTGTTTTCTCCCTGTGCTTTACTTATTTTTGTTATCTTTAATTCTTTTTGTAGATCACCCTCAACACATCCATTAGCTGCAGGCACAATGTCACTCTACATTCTCATTAGCAAGTCGCTCGTGTCACATGTAGTCTTTTTTTATGCAAAATGTTAGCAGCCAGAATGCACAGCATTCAGCTAACTAATTAAACGCAAATTTAAACCATGTCGGATGTGCATTTGTCAGTGGATGTTTGTGGACGTCCATTTCTCGGTCGGTGTGCAACACTTCCCGTCTTTTTGAAATTGTTACTTAAGTTAAGTGAATAAATTTGTTAAATTTTGAAATTTTGAATTTGTCAATTTCTTAAGTTTGGCAACAGTGTCGTGTGTCGTTTCTTGTTAAAGTCCATCGCAACCTTGTGACAGATTCCCGATCCAGCCATGAGCATGATTTCTATATGTCTTTCTTTTGTCAAAGGCGTCTGAAAAAAAAATATATATATATATATATATATATATATATATATATATATATATATATATATATATATATATATATATATATATATATAAAATATAAACTAAGTATGAAAAATTTTGAAGAAATTTTGCTAAAAAGTGTTAATTTCCACTATGTATGGAGACTTTTGGGAAACCCTGTATATAGGTTTACTATTTATATCTATGCTATGCATATATTTTTAGATTTTTACCTTTAAATTTTATTTTATTTTTCAATATATTCAATATTTATTTAACTTTTTTATTATTTTATCTTTATTTCACGTGTATTCGTGCCTTGTCCTTTATGTATGCTGCTGGAACGCTCTAATTTCCCCTTGGGATGAATAAAGTCTTATCTTTATTTGGTTTGTGGTGGTCAGGTTCAGACAGGCTTTTATCCGGCTACAGATTCAAAACCCGTTTGTGACGTAATGTTCTCAGGATTTGTGGGTGCGTTCTCACATTCCTACCCTTCTTTAAGAAACACTCAATGGTGCTGTGCTTTGAGTTGTGTTTTTCTAAAAGCACAATGCTTGGCTGACACTTCTCAACATGCAAACACTTGAGCTGGTCCCTGTCCAAGGTGAGTGGGTGTGATGGCACCCTGAGTGGGCGCTGGAACTGTGGGTGTTTGCGTTCGCTCAGACCTCACTGCCTGGTTCCTCTGGAAGATTTTCTCAGGATGAGTCTCCAGTGTCTCATTTCCATATGCATATGCGGTTCAAGAGAGCGCAGCATGAAACAGAGCCGCTTGCTCCGTTCCCTCGCCTGTGCGGGTGCGCTGGAGAGGTTAAACGCACTATCGCTGACAGATCCGGTGACCCGCTCACCCCGCTCGTGAATAAATCAGCAGGAGGAATTAGCACTTCAGGAGCATGTTTTCATCTCCAGACGTCGAACAGAGCCGCTTTTGTTGTGGAGTAAACCTCTTGGCTCTGATTGCGAGGAAAAGGCAGCTCTTACTTAATCAGCATGCAGAATGATGCCTCAAGCATCAAATTGTCAGGCTTCGGCTCGTCCTGAAAAAGCAACAGGAGATGATGTATATACACTGCATCTCCATAGCGCTAATTAAAATACACTGACTTGGTGAGAGATACAAAATCGTTCGTCAAATAGCACTTACTCTTGTCAATCATTCTGCTATAACACACACACACACACCATGATGCTCCACTTCCCCAGAATGTGTAGTACATGTGTGATGTTCTCATTTTGCTCTCTTATTTCTCCATTGTCATAGTTTCTTTTGAATATTTTTTTAAAATTCTAATCAGTGTCAGCATTCAGTGGACAGGAAGTGCAAATATAGTAGAAGGAGAAGACAGCAACATGCCAAGTAGGCATCAAATGTCCAATTTGGGCAAAATAATTAAAGCAAGATGTTCTGTTTAAATAGAGGAACAGGAGAGATTTGAGGTTGTTAAGGAGCTAAACCCAGTGAGAAGCTTGCTCTACTTCAACTGGACAGATTATTACTGCTCTTGCCCTGACATCATTTCTTGTGGAGTCTTAAACATCATGCCCACATATTCTGTAATATTATATTTTACAGCTGTCAGCATCTGCATTTCAGTTGTGAGTGACTGCTGCTAGCTAACCGGATGATCATACACCCTGTTTTATTATTTTGTGTGCATGAATGATAAAGAATGAATACTCCAATCTCTAGGTCTGATTAGGAAATATTTTAAATGCATATTATTTCTGTTTTTTTTTAATCAATCAAATTTTGTCTGCTCAGGCATACAGAAATTAGAACTTACTTTACAAATTAGCCAGTATGCTAGGTTGCTAAGTAGTTAGACAAAGAATTCAGTCAAAATACAGCCTCATTATGAAAGCCTATTTGCCTGTTGTAATTAGCATTACCAGCAAACCTCACAGTAGCTTATAGCAGCTGAAAAAAGAAATACAGACAGAGTGATAGTAATAGTACAGATGTACCTACTGGAGTTACCCAAAGCACTGCCTCTATCCATCTAACTAGTTAACAAAAAAAATGTAGCACTGAGTCTGATGTTCATTAAATGAGTCCTCTAGCATCAACACTGAACATTAAATAAATGGTTTCAGAGCACTTTAAGACATGTCTTTGGAAAACACAAAATAAAAGTAAATATCCTCATTAGAGGAAATTATGGTTCAACAGTTTTGCAAATCTTTTTTTTTACTGAAATTAATGACTGTTTTTACTGAAATTAATGACATTCATAGACAAATATAGACAGTTATGAAAGCATGCTTTTGTTTAATGTCAAAATTAGGTAGAAAACAGAACCGTTATGGCCAAAAGTATGTGGACATCTGACCATCACACCCATATGTGCTTGTTCCCCTTTACTGTTATAATAAGCTCCACTCTTCTGGGAAGGCTTTCCACTAGATTTTGGAGTGTGGCTGTGGAGATTTGTGTTCATTCAGCTACAAGAGCATTAGTGAGGTCAGGCGCTGATGTTGGTGAGGGGGTCTGGGGTTCAGTCGGTGTTCCAGTTCATCCCAAAGGTGTTCAGTGGGGTTGAGGTCAGGGCTCTGTGCAGGACACTCGAGTTCTTCCACTCCAACCTTCACACACCATGTCTTCATGGAGCTCGCTTTGTGCACAGGGGCATTGTCATGCTGGATCAGGTTTGCGTCTCCTAGTTCCAGTGAAGGGAAATTGTAATGCTACAGCACACAGAGACATTCTATACAATTGTGTGTTTAAAATTTTGTGGCAACAGTTTGGGGAAGAACCACATATGGGTGTGAAGGTCAGGTGTCCACATACCTTTGACCATATAATGTATGTGAACACTATTGCTAGCTTTTCTTTTTAAATAATAATTTTAATATTCAAATAGGTCTGATATTAAATGAAAGCTTAATATATATCTTCATTTCATAGAAACAAAAGGCTGGAAGATGTTAAGCCTAAATAAATAAAATTATGTTTGGTGTGTTTTAGTGTTGATATGAAATTATGTAATAACCTCATAAAGGTGTGATCTCCAGCAATCCTCCTAATGAGACTCAACATCTGGGTTAGTTCGTAGTTTACAAATGATTCTTGTATTTAAATGCACGCATTAATTAATTAAAGGACTAATGAGCTGATAAAGAGCCACATCTGCTTATTGATTCACATTTATCCTACATGTTGATGCTAAGCCCCTTTACTTATATGTAAATATGAGGTTCCTGTGTGCGTAACTGGTTGTTAATGTTATTTGTTAGTTTTATTACTGCTTACTACTTACTATACTTTTTGATGAAACTGATGTTGATTTTGATCACAGAAAATTGAGCATTTTTCAGTTGTTAAAATGTTGTGTTGAAATTTACACGCACTCTGAACCAGACGTGAGGTTTTGATCGTAGGTACTCAAAAGATACAACTGCTGAATAAGGAAACTGGCTGTGAAATTACGTACGCTTGTTTTATGAACAGATTTTGCTGTACGCATCTTTACTGAATAAGCATCATTGTGCTTTAGGAGGAAAAACACTTTCACGGCACCCCAGGTGGCTCTAATGGGCTGATTATAACGTGGAAAGCGCTAAACAGCTCTGAGCAGCAGCGCAATAGGGAAATGAACATCCCATTAATGAGCACAAATACAAGCTACTACCAGTGCTAATCAAAGGGCTGAGCTACCTTAAAAATTACCGAGCTATCCTGCTGAAACACCCACACACACCGGAAAATAAGTGATGACCTTCATGCCCATTATTCTGTGAATACAAAATGACACGTCTCTGTTCATGATGATTAACAGTTGTGTAATGCACATCAATTAGTAGTTATTGTTCTGATGATCTGACTCAGCGTGAATGCAAACACAGCGTTTAGATTCACTGCACTCAAAGATAACCAGCCGGTTTTAGTCAAATTTCTTTTTTTTTATTAATATGTGCTGATACAGGGTCAAACTGACCTGCGATGACGCAAACGCTTACAGAACCCCGTCCCCCTTTTGGCCCAGAGCACTGTCAAAGCAACGTGGGAAAACAAACAGCATGAACACATCATTCATTAAAAAAAAAAAAGGAAAAGGAAAACAGCAAATCAGGGCTCAACATTCATCCTTTCATGTTACAAAGGAGCATCGTTAATCAGTCCGTAACATTTCAAAGAAAATCAAATCTAAGAACAAGGAAACTCAGTGAGAATTAAACGATTCTCCCGTTCCAGCTGGTGATGGCGTCCTGCCTTCTATCTCATCTCATGCATCATTGCTCGGTCCATGCCATGCTGCAAACACTGCTTACGCAAGGAACGACTCGCGTCTTTTTTGAAGCTCAGTACGTTCTAGGTGTGGAGAGGGCAACGCCGGTCCCACAGGCGCACAGAAGTGCACAGTTTACTGTTTTTTTCCTGTCAGACACACCTGACTCAGCTCTGGAGCTCATTACCGAGCCCTTGAGTGAGTTGGGTCAGGTTTATTAGGGTTTATTAGATAATACACTCACTAGCTTTGCAGATTAGATAAAAACGCAACAGAACACCAAACTGCGTGGTAGGAATGTGCCAATATTCATCTCTGATACTTTACTATGGTATTATTATTTTTTTTAAAAATGCATGTTCACATATACGTGTTTAACAGAAAACCTTGGAACCTCGGCTTTGGGTATCGTCATGCGTCATCACGTTGCTTGTGGTGTCAGTTTTTTAATTAACACTGGTGCCGCTCGCCTGGCCCCTGCCACGTCATGCATGTCGAGCTCTGTGACTCACTCAGTCTCTAAACTGAAAGTGAATTCTGATGAAACATAATCCCATAAGCGGAGTGGTGTAGGGACCTTTCTGAACATCTACCTACACAGTTAAAAGCAGCACCAGAAAGAACCAATAATGGTTCAGCTTGTCTTGTGGAGAATGTCTCATTAAAAGAAAAATGTCTTCCAAAGACTGATGTTCTCTCGTATGACATTGCAATTTTGGGTTTCTCAGATATCTAAGTGTACTGCACTGTCAGAAGAAGGTACTCTACAGGTATAATTTTATTCTCCAAGGTGCAAGAGAGTGTAAACGTATCTTCAAGGCTTTAACAGTGGCTTTTACAGTCTAATTATGAAAATTTAGGACCCTTAAGAGTTCTTTGGTTGTCTCCTTGAGGGAACCATTAAAGATTCTATGTAGATAAAGTGTTTCCCCTTCAGAAATATTTAGGAAGCTAAGAACCCTTTAATTATCCTTCAAGAACCCTACCAAGTACCAAGATAGTTTAGCTAAATGGTAAAAGCCTGACATGTTCTAGGTATTAAGAAGAAAGTAATGATCATTAATTTGGAGTTTGTGCTGCACACAGATAATACATACACTTGTAGAAAAAGCAGTTCTTCAAAGTGGATAGTTAAGGGCTTTTAGCTTTCAACTTGGAACCACTTCTGTAAGGAAAAAACTTTCTTGTAGGGATTTATGTAGCCTTTAACGGTTTTCCTAGAAGGGTCCACCAAGGTCTTTTTTAAAGCAATTAATCAGAATTAAATTTCCACAAATATAGGCTAAGGCAAACAAAGGAAAAGTGTAAATGCATACAGAGTTCTACAATGTACAGAACCACTTCTGTTGTACAATATATATTGCAAAATCTGGAAGAGGGAAAAGGGGGATTATGGCTGTAACAGGTGATGATTAAAAAAAAAGGTGTATTGCAGATATCGCAAATCAGAAATGCGTGCTCACCACTGTGACCTTGCTTCCCATGCCAAAACAGAAAAAGAAAACAAGACATGTCTCCCTTTTCCAAAGCCCAACCTTTTGGGGGCTAATTTTAAGTCTTTTTGTGTTGTCTTTGAGAAGTAGACGGACTGGAAATTTTTGCTGAGACCCTGTCTGGTATTGCTCTAAAGAACCTTTATTTTTAGCAGTGTCATGTGGGCCCCACCCCACTGACCAGCGACTGTACATTAGTAGCTTTTTAAACACACAGAAGAGCAAAGCACCAGTTTACACCAACATGGATGAATGTTTGACATGTATTTCTCCACCTCTTCACTGGACTAGAAAACGATCTGTGACTGCTGTGGCCTTTGGGGTGTGTATATTTCAGTCTTGGACCTCAGGCTCTGTCAGTGATCTGGGTCCTGTGTTATGGATCAGTTAACCACTTTACTGCTTTACTGGATCTCAAGTTGAGCCCAAAGAACATTTACAGTGACAGAAAAACACCAGAGAATAACCTGATCCATGCTGTACTGTTGGTATGCTGAATAGAGCAATAAGGACAAAACCAGTGATGCTACTTGATTACTGTATCCATTACAACATCCTCAACATCCTCATCTTTAATCTCTGCGGTTCATGCTGTGTGTGGCAGTATGGTGCTTACATAAGTGACAGGACACTCTGCTCTCCAGATCTACCTGCAGTGGTGCTGAAATAAGGACTCGATCCTGCAGTGGCCAAGTGATTAAAAATCAGAAGGTGGCTGATAACCTCTGGCTCCTCTCAGTGGAGAGATGGAGGCTTCAAAACAAAGTATCTCTCCCTGTACAGTAAGTGCTAGTCATAAAGCTCATATATATCCTGAAGCCCCACATGGCTGGTCCTACAATGAGACTGGGATAAGGCCAGGCAGCAGGGAGGAGACATAGCCAGAGGCTGGGGCATTCACAGACAGAGATCAGGATTAACCCTCATGTTCTGTTCACTGTTAGTGTTGGATGTTCCACTGATCCTGATTGCCTGTTTAGAGAGTTTATAGAAATATCATTGTTCCACCAGTGGATAAGGTTGTGAGTGCCAGTGGTCCATGGAAACCTCCACTCTGAAACCTAGACTAGACATAGATATAGACTAAAGGACTAAAGCGCTGCTGCATCACTCTCTTTAGGTAAAGAAGAAACGAGGGCTAAATCCCACAGTTTCAATAAATCACATCTTAATTATAAAGATTAATATGTGGATTTTTGCTGTAACTGCTTAGCTGTTATTTTATCTAGCTATTCTCAAAAATGATCTGAACATCATATTTATGATTTAAAAAATATATTTATAATTAAACCAAGCACACAAAGTGCATGTTAAGTATTGCTCTACTACTAATAATAGCTACTGGTTTAAAGTGGTTTATTTTCATCTGAACAGAACATCAGGGTTAAAGTGCTCCGGCATAGTGACATGCTGTCTGATGATGGGAAACTAGACCAATCGATGGCACCTACATTGAGGGAATGATGGGGCAAAGAGCTAGAAAGTAGTGGGCAGGAGTGGAAAGTTCAAATCCAGCCCACATCCAGCAGCCATTACTGCTCAATACTCCATTATGGCATGAAGCCAAGAGAGAGAGAGTAGCATCGAAACAAGAGGCTTTACATTGTGTCCTTTTAATGCACGAAGAAAGGAAGATCCCGGCACTCTCACGCCCTTCGGGAGACCACAAACGGGCAGGGAGTGTAAAGAGAAAGAACGACGAGATCTCTGGGTGGGCTGATATGGCTAGATTACAGTTCTCAGCATTAATATGATAATCAGGGGTTGTGTTGAGGATTTCAGAGGTGGTAGCAATCCCACGAGAAGGCTTTAAGTCCTGTGGCGCTTTATACTGTATAATCACTATCATTAACCCACATACTCTGTTATTCCATCAGTGGGATGTAAACAAAACCTCTGACTAATCGAAACGCCACTCCTCCGTAAGTGCCACAGTAATGAAGCCGCAGGAAAACACTGCAGTGAAAGAGAAACCAAACACAGAGGAAAAAGAGGGGAATGTGAATGACAGAAGCAGAGACATGGCATACGGGGAATAAGAGAGGAGAGAAAGAAGGGTAGGAGGGAGACAGGGCGCAGAGAGAGACGCAGCGTGACGCACGTCGACTGTCTCGAGGGACGAGTCGAGCGGTAAACAGTGTGTCCTCTGGGCTGGAAGAGCGGCGAGAGCGAGCGTTTGCAGTGGCACCGAGCTACAGCAGGTGCAAAGAGAGTCATGACTCAGGAGAATGGCTCTTCAGAGGACATCGTTCAGCACTGGCCTCTTTCCTCTCACTTTTACCATAAGGATACATTCAAATGGTCAAACTCGCTGACCAGTCAAAAAAACCAATGTGCGCTGGCGCTACTCATCAGCACGCAACATTTCTGCAAGGGAAGCAAAGGAAGCAAAATGTGCATTTGGGGAAAAAAGCTGATTATACTCTCTTAAGCCTTGAAGGAATACTCCAGCGTTTTTTTCAACTTAATCGCTATCCACTGCGTCTGTAGTGTACATGCGATTAAAACAGTTACGAATTTTCTTCTGCACTCAGAAAAAGAACAGAAAACACATTTGCTTTAAACCTAAGTCTAGAAAGTCTAGGGGCAGGTGTTGAATATCAGCGAATATTTTGACCATATGATGCAAACTAAGCTAACCCTAACCCTAAAAATAAAAGTGTGAGGATGAGACGGACATGAGAGAAAGTCCTAATAAAGTTGTTCTGATAAAGATTTATCCAACACTGGAGCAGTAAGAAGTAGATCCGGTCTCTTTACAGTGGTGTTCACACACCATCTGAGCCACACTACACTGGTAACATGGAAAAATAGTCCCATCTCTGAAAGCAAGCTATAAAAATGTGTATTTTATATAAACGTTTATTGATGGAATTAAATAACTGCCCTTAACCTACTGTACATTCACAATAGCGAGTGACAAGTCACTTGTGTCACTTGTAGTTTGTCTCTTGTGTGTGTGCACTTTGCAGCGTTTATTTATTTATTTTGTTGTTGTGATGATGAACAGTAGTAGCCAAAATGCATAGACTACAGTCCACTATACGATTTATACACCTGACACTTTTCTCTAACATCTATTTAAGATTTGATTTACTTGTGCTTGGTTGTAAGATTAGATTAGCAAAGCAAGCTGTACTAGCTACGTACACTCACCGGAGGCACCACTGATCTCCGCTACTCTCTTCCAAGCTCTACTTTTCTTTGTACTGTCTCTATACACATTTAATTCCATCCATTTTTGTGCATCAAACAGTAAACTGGAATTAATTGCGGGTAGGAACAAAAGTTGTGGGGAACTGAAGAAACTTCGGACCACACGCGCCATAGGATTGGTCCGAGGAATCATGCGAGGCAGTCGCTTGGATTTATCGATTTACTACGTCATTTCTAATTTGCATAGAGTTGAGAATATCTCAAATGTAAATATCACTTTGTTGCTGAAATCGCAGCTCCGTGTCGCACACGTACATATACATGTTGCTCTGTCGCCTTCTATTGTGAATGCAGGATTAGACTTTTTATTTATTATAAATAGATCTGGAATAAACAGGTTTTCTGTTCTTTCCTCACTTGCTTGTGTTTGTAGACATTAGATTGAAACACACTTGAGTTCTCCTTTAATGCACGACTGCCAGGGCCAGGGGCAAGCAGACCTACAAAAAAAACCCACAGCAACCATCTAGCCATTAATACGGTCCAAGCTCTCAAGCACTGTATTGCACACACGTACATCCCTTAAGAAGATTCTGAAAAGTTTGGGAGACAGACAGACAGACGGACAGAGAGAGAGAGAGAGAGAGAGAGAGAGAGAGAGAGAGAGAGAGAGAGAGAGCTGATGCTGTGACTGAAAGATGGCGTGTTGAGGATGCACCACCCGCTCCATGTCTGTTTGTGACTGTAAAGCAGATGTCACTCTCCCCTGGCACCTTAGACACACTGTAATATTGACACCGACTGTTCCCGAGACGGGCATAAAACATGTATGTACTCCACTCCTCTTTCTCTCTCTCTCTTTCTCTCTCTTTCTTGCTCTCTCTTTCTCTCCCCACTTTCAGCTTGCACAGCAGACAGCAAAGTTAAAAAAAAAAAAAAGAAAACCGAATGTCAGTGAATTAAGGCTGGACCATAAGACCAATTACATCACTATACACTTTTCAGAGAGGTTAATGAGTATCATCAGTAGCTGATCGGACGTGAAAATCTGATTTTGTACCAACTGTCCAGTTCTTCATCTTCATGTAATCATTCATAAATAACTTATTGACAGAGTAATAAAGATACGGCCAAGGTATTAAACAAAAATATCACGACACTGTTTAGTTTATACGTATATAATATTGTGATACATATGCTATGTTGTGAAATTGTCTTCATGTGGCATGATTTTTGTGAGATTTTGCCACATCTCTTATCCCTAGGGAGAATAAATAATTGACAAATTATTAAATAACAATATATCGTAAAATAATTCAATTTTGAGGATAGTTGCGGATTTCCACTGCACATTTTTAAATTAAAAAAAAAGGACAAAAAAAACCAGGAACCACTGGAACTTGAGGTTCTTGGTAAATTTCCATCAACTAAAGAGATGGAAGTGAAGTAACTGTCAAGTTTTGACTAAAATTGTTCCTTCATACAGTTAGCCATCTCTTTTGGGCTGCAAAAAAAACAAAATTACGAAAGAAAAAAAAAGCTGGCAGCTAGAAAAGAAGGATTTAAAATTTTTTTGCCAATGGTAATGACAAGACAAAAGGTGTGCTGAAATTAAAATGATTTTTATTCCAACCAGTTGTTGACGAAAAATCTGGAAAAAAAAATCCTAAAGTAACATTGTAAATAGGTCATCACCACAATTGAACAATGAACCGTGCTGCTAGCCCCGCCCCAAGTACCAATCCACCTGTAACCTTTGATATACAGGACCACTGTCAATGAAAGAAAAAGCACACTTCTGGTTTTCTAGTGCCAAAAGTTCTGGTACTTGCAGTGGAAAAAGTCCCCCCAAAAGAAGGATACATTTCTGAAGACACATGAGAACCTCTGCATGAGGCTGCAGAACACATTAAAACACGGTGATTCTAGCACGCGGAGCACGTGTCTCGTTAGTCAGCAGCGCCTGCCGTCCTAATGAAATGCTAATGCCTGCTTTTTCAGGCGTGACGCTTGATGATCCCAGTTTCCATGGCACTGAGCTCCAAAATAACAGTATTCCTGACACCTAGCGAAGGCTCCGAGGCGGGAGCTAATATAGCGTTCTTTTATAGATATACATTTTTTACTCTGCTTCCTCTTTTAACACGGGCCTAACTAACCTGGCAAAAAATAGCTTCTTAAGTACAAGCACTTCAGCATTTCAGGCACCCGAATGTACGCACTCAAACCAAACGTCCTCACACACACACACACACAGACAAATCACAAATCCACCGTCGAACCAGATTCGGCTGTAATGGCAGATTGTCGTGATTTAGAAACAGTGAAATACAGCTTCGCTCGTGACATGATTCGTGATTGAATTGCGTCCCATCTTTTGTGTCTCCGAGATTTTTTTGTCCTAGGTATCGGTAATCTAGTTATCTGATATCTATTACATCAGTCTAACAAGACACAACCAACACTACATTATGGCTGCTGTCGATAAACCACAGTCCCACCCCTCCCCGCATCACCCTGTCCCCGCGTCCCTTTCCCGAGGCACGAGTCATGAAACCTGTCAAATGTTAACGATGGGTTATAATACATAAAAATTGTGCCAGGGCTAGTTTCTAGTTTTCTTGTTTCTGCACAAACTTTCCCTCTCTTTCTTTCTTTCTCTCTCTCTCTCACACTGTCAACACAGTTTTCCCACAATTCAATGGGGCAGGGGTAAATGAGAGCCTGAGAGAGTGAACGAAACAGGGAGGGAGAGATGGACTGACTGTGTCATTTAGATCACAAACTCCCAAATGTCTTTTATTTCAATTTTTGTGTCACTCTGTATTTTTTATATATTTTTTTTTGTCTCAGTACAAGAAATCGGTTGCTCTCGTATTAGTTCATACTTTTTTTTTGTTGCTTTTGTTCATCTGGTCTCTATTTACAGAATAGGATTGGCGCTAGGTTTTGTGTTATTGATTTTCAAGGTTCGTATGTACAGGCATTTTAGTAGGCTCGGAGAACACCCAGGAAAACCTCGGGAAAAAAAAACCAGTTCTCCAAGCCCCAGTAACACACAAGAGGCACCCGGAGTCCATGATCCATGGGGCCGGTCTCAGAAACACACAAAAACTCCTTTTAAATAGAGCATCAATTACAAGTCCTGTGGCCAGGTGCAGCTGTGTCAAGTCTCGTTGAGAGTCCTGTACATCAGAGTCCATCTGAAGAGAGAGAGAAGGAAAGAGAGCCAGAGGAGGGGAAGGGAATAAAGGCAACTCCACAGGGGCAGCTTCTTCCTGCTGCTGCCTTCATGAGTGCAGTTCTTCACGGTCTGACGTTCAGTAACAAGCACTTATGTTTGTGCACTTGTGTTTGTGTTTGTGTGTGTGTTTGTGTGTGTGTGTTTGTGTGTGTGTGTGCGCGTGCATTCCAGTTTGTGTTCTGGCTCAAAAAATGTATTTTTGGCAACACTGAAGAGCTTTCAGAGCGAGACAGAGAGAGTTCTTTGCACACTGATGCATAACGGTGAACTCCCTTCTCCAGACGTATCAGCTCTCAATAAATGATGAAAGGGAGAAGAAAAGGGAGTAAAATCAGAAAATAAAACACTGTGGAATTGATAAGCATTTAAAAAAAAAAAACAGAAGAGGTATCGCCAACAAAATCCATGGGGAATGGTTGAAAATATCCTCAGTTGCTGAGGGAGCTTTGGACTTGGGAATCAACCAAGGGAGTGTGTGGACTAGGTTTGCTTCAGAGCTGCCGTATAGAACCTGCTGCCACTGAGACCGAGCTGAGACTTCTCTCTGTTTACACTTCCAAACTAGCAAACCGAGAGAAAGGAACAGAAACAGAATGGGTGTGAGAGACTGGGGGGTTTACCCGCAGTCACAGGCTGGTGACCAGCTGCATCTGTCCATCCCCCTCAGCGTGTGCGGGCTCGGGGGGATTGTGGGTGTGGGCGTGGGTTTGGGTGTCGGCTCCAGGCCTCGTTGGGGGCGTTGGGTAGAAGGTGTGCATGGCGCTGCCCAGTGCAGGTCTGCCCGAGCTGTAGTAGAGCTCGTCGGGGCTGCTGTCTGGGTATGGTGAGTCTCGCAGGTTGGTGATGCTGGTGTACAGCGAGTCCCGGGCGGGCGAGTCCGGACCTGTGCCAGCGCCCGTGGCGGCTGCACTGTGCCCGTGGCTCTCGTTCGAGTCGTTCATGTAGCTCTCGCTCTCATCGGCATCACTCTGGTAGAGAACCGACTGGGCACGCTGCAGGAGCAACGGCTCCTCCAGGGCCTTGTATAACAGCTCCACGTCTTGTGGTGTCCGGTGCCGCTGGCTGTCATCCTCTGCTTCCTGTTCCGCAGCAGTCACCCGATCCACTCCGGCCACTGCACTCGCCCCTGCTCCTGCCCCCGTCCCAACCCCCACTCCAGTCGTACGTCCTCGCACCAGGGTACCACCAATTCTCTCCCCGCCTCCTTGCCGCAGGTTGTTGTGCACCAGCTCGGAAATGATCATCTTCTCAAAGGCGGCTGCGTCAGAGAGGTTGCGCCGGATCCCTCCTAGTGTCTCCGCACCACGTGGGTTCAGCAAAGGAGGCGGACTCTCGTCGGACCCGCCCCCGAGGAAGTCACAGCTGCCACCTTGTCCGCCCGGGCCAGCAACTCCAGCACGCAGCGAGTAGCTGTTGTTGAAATTGCCATTTAGTGGCAGCGTCTCCATTCCACCATGGTCCCGATTCCTAGCCAGAGTGCTCTCTGTGTTCCAGGAGGGAGGGAGAAGAGGTAAAGTGAACACTTCATTACCTTTTTTAATCAAGACCGAGATTCACAGCACAAAAATCTGGGATTAAATCAATAAAGACACTTCCAGCGCAAGATTAATAGGCTTATGAAAGAAGACTGGCTATTAGCAGGGAGTGGAAATTGTGTACACAGAAACACGAGGCTTCACTGCACAGGTGAAGAGATTATCATTAAGGTAACAGTGGCCATTAAAATAAAGTGGGGAAAAAAGAGAGAGAGAAAGGCTCTTACTTGGATCACGGAAGGTTCCTACAGGATGGCAAGAGAAAAAGAAAAAAACAGAGAGAGAGAGAGAAAGACAGAGAGAGATGAGGAGATGAGAGGACCAACAACAATCCTTCATAAATTCTTAATTTCGGCAAAATTACAGTTTTTGTCAGATAAATAATCAGTGTTTCTGCTATCAAGTTCTCACATTAACACTTTCCTGAAAATAAAATACACACTAAGTTTCTCTTAGACACAATATCATAAACATGTAATGAATGATCTATTTATGTATTTATATTGTCTGTACATTTAGTGTTTGCACTAAAAGAAAGAAGAGAAAGAAATGTAAATGATCACCAAATATACACACTTTAATGAGAATGAATGAATGAAAAGAAGAATGAAAGTTACCAAAAAAAAAAAAATCAATAAAGAAGACAAAAAAATCACTTTTGATCCATTTATAATTAAGAAAAAATACAAAGCCAGATAATACTTCACACAATATTCTTTACAGCCAAACAATTTTGGAAAAAGATCTTTAGCCTCTATTATGAAAGTCATGATTAATGAGTGAAGCTTAAATTTTATTTGAGACAGACTCGGATTTAAGTCCGAGTCTGACCAAATCCAATTTGTTTGAACTATAGTCAGATTTTCTTGCATGAACACATCGGTTACTATAGTAACAGGGCCGACATGTATATGCTGAGTAGTGCAGAGGAGAAGAAAGTTAGCTAGTTAAACACTAACATGGAGAGTTTTGCCATGTGTTATGTTTTATATAAGAACACCGTACTGTGACCGTTCACACATTCAGCACAGAAACTGTGACTGTTGCTTCTTTTACCACGCGTAGCAACATTTATGGTTTAGTCATAGGATATTTGTTTTTTGACCTCCTGCTATAGTTATATGGGAAACACGTGAAAACTACACTAAAACAGTGGTCAGACTAAATGCGAATAAAATTCATCCGGAAAACCTGATTCACTGAAGGGGAAAGGACACAAGACGTTTGTTTCTGTTAGCGTTTGCTTTCTCTTTGCAGCGAGTTTGTCTAGGAGAAAGTTTGGGCTGTGAATTTGTAAACTTTGGTCTTGTGAGGCAATAGAAGCCAAGAAAGCTGTGGTCTGTTTGGTCAGAAACATGGACTACTTATCGTTCACACCGGCACACGTCTCGTCTCATATGCTATGGGATTCTGTGGTAATTTTTTTTTTTTTGACTCTGCCTGATGGGATTTTCTTGTTAGCATCTTTAACACCTCTGGGTTCTTGAGGCCAATTTCAGACAAGTGTACCAAATGCCAAAAAAACTGACATTCCCATAATTAAAAAAAAAAAAAAATCTTAAATATTTTATTTTTGATATTTATACTGTAGAAACTAAAATCTAACTGGAATTGAGCTGCGTGTCTAAGCAGAGGCTTTGTCAAACAGAAACGCACAGCAGTGGACATCATGCAGCGCCATGCTACCTGACAGCACCACCGTCATCACCCTGAAGGGGGCAGTACTGAGGAGAGGTTGTTTATAGAGCAGTGAGATGTACACTGACAGAGCGAGAGCGTGATCCATGATTCATACGACCTCATAAGGCTGTGACGATGATTATTTCAGGTTTCACGCCTTTCACATGGTGGCACCTTCGTTTTCCGTGAACCTGTCGCTGTATATCGAATGCCAAGACACTCTCGTGCTGGAGGGGTTTAAATTTTAATGCATGGTATGACTTTAATCAATGCTCGCCTGTGCTGAGAAAGAAAAAGAGAGAAAAACAGAGGGAGAGAGAGTAATTAGACATTCTAATGAAGCCCTCCTCCTGTGTGAATATTCTAAAAATGTGCCGCGGGCTGCGGGGAGCTAAGCTAAGCTGAGTCGAGGCTGACGCATTACGCCGCGCAAGAGAGAACTTTGTAAAATATTCAGCAGAGACAGCGTCTTAAATTTCACCCTTCTGACACAGAGACCGTGTTTCTCTCTCTCTCTCGCTCTTTCTCTCTCTTTCTCTCTGTCTGTCTCTCCGTCACTGAGAGCAGGGTTATTCGAGTCGGACGCTGAGCTACTCGACGTGTTAAATCTCGAGGGAGCTTCTTCTCCCACTCAGCTGTCAATCACGCTGCCTCGCTCTGCCCGCCTCGGCCTCATCTCAGATCGATATTTTAGTCCATGGATCAAACGGGTGGGATTTTAAATCTGCCTGCTGGATAGTCGGCTGCTGTCCATTTGTCTGAATCACACTGACAGCATGTGAACACACAAAATACACAGATACACACACACACACGGAGATGTTAGCATATGCAGCGGTGTAACAGATACAACAGAGAGAGAGAGAGAGAGAGAGAGAGGGAGAGAGAAAGAGAAAGAGAGAGAGAAAAAGACTGACCAGTGGAGTTAAAGACTCCAGGTGATGGAGGTGTGAAGCTCTCGGTCAGCAGGGTGTTGTAGGGAGAAGAACCTGTGCGCGTCTGCAATACCGGGTTCGCCAACAGGTGATTCCCCATGGGGGCTAAATGAGAGAGAGAGAGAGAGAGAGAGAAAGACAGAAAGACAGAAAATATAAAGACTCAGGCATTGATTTCCTAAAGGTTTGTGTGTGTCCAGTTTTACATTATTGCCTCATGAATATGAAATCTGCGTGAAACAGAGGCAAAAGTAAATTAGATATAATTTAAAAAGTAAAACAGATTAATTTAACAAAACTAATGATTTACAGAATGTCCACTGGAACAGAGATTGGGTGTAAACTAATACCACCGAAAAGCAGGTATTACATTTTACAGAAGATCGTTTCTGCCAGTTGAAGACAAAATTACACCGAATAATCAAAATAAAACATTTCTTAACAAAGCATAACTAAGCCACACCTGCTTTCACGGAGAGAGGCTGTACACCTGACAGCGAAAACGCCCAACCACAGACCTTTTCCCGAGCACGCTGGTATGGATACGCAAAGACATCTCGTTTACACACTACTGTTTCGCACAAAACTCATAAATAACGTTTTAAAGATGTGATCGCAGTGAGTATATCATGCTCTGAAAATCTCACTGGGTCGTATTCAGAGTTCAGTTACGTGTGTGTTGTGAGGATTTAATACTGAAGTTGAGCACATCAGTATTCAGACCTCAGGCGTAACCACAGATGTAAGTGCTATTCAGAAGTTGTGCGAGAGTTGCGTGTTTCAGTTGCACACAGTTCTGACCTTGATCTTCAGCCTATTTGTCTTGTGTGATTTTTTTTTTCCACAAAGGCAAGTGCTTGTGTTTAAAGGCAGTGGTCTAGAAACGTGAACTACACATGGGCAATTTGCATAATCTGACTGGGGGGCCCAGAAAATTACATAAGCAGATGCGTAACCCGTCTACGAATAAGCGTAACTTTCCCCACGTAAATACTGATGTAACTTTTGGACTTACTGTGAATGTAGCTAGTCAGATTGGATGCAACCTTTAAGATCCTGAAGCTTCTGGCCAGAAAAGTGTGCAACAAAAGAAGCAGATTAAGCAGAATTTAGTGGACGGATAGTAAGGCATTAGTATTAAAATCGGAGAGACATTAGAGCAGGAATCCCGGTAGCAGGCAGTGCTGCAGTGACGCGACACGGTGTAAAACAGGCTTTTTTTGAAATCCCAAACACGTTTCAAGTTCAAACACATGTCTGAGTGTGAATGAGACAGTGTGTGTATGTTGTAATCTGTGTGAGAGCAGCACTTCACAGCATGAGGCCTTTTTTTTCTGACTGACAATTCTGATCTCACATTATGGCTAAGAATTTGAATGAGTGAGAATGTGGGAGAAAAGTGATTAGTTGCATTAATGACACTGAATGTTAGCGTGTGTTACATGCTGAGCTTAAAGAAGAGTGCATGCTGGGAAGCGTCCCACTGTGTTCCTGTAGGAAAACCCCTGCTGTCATACACACACAAGCACACTGTACTCCTCCCCCTCACACACACACGCACACATACCTTGCAAATCTGGTGAACATCTCGGTGCCGGATCTTGGCAAAAAAAATGCTAACAAAGTCTAAAATAAGAGCAAATGAATAACAGAAAGCATGTGATGGAGAGATAAAGACGATGAGGATCTGAGATGATGAAGGCTGATATCCAGACGCTGCATTAGGGCGAGTGTGTGAACAGGCCTTTACATTGTTCTGCTTCTCCCACTTTCAGACTCTACAGAACTTTTCTCCAAGATTATAAAAAGACACTCGTGATTCTGCCTGTCTCTCCATTCTTCTGTCTCGCCATCTCTGTCCTGCAGAGCAGATTTCCATCTCGCGCTCTCACTCTGCCAGCTTGATTAAAAGTCCCCAGAACATGGCTGTGTGTGTGTGCGTGTGTGTGTCTGTGTGTGTGTCTCACTCTAATCGCCCCCGTTCACTCAGCCTCTAATCAGTTCATTATAAACAAAAACCCACGGAATTAACGCAGAGAGAGAGAGAGGGCTGATTTAGCTAGCACAGCTATCGGCCCATGTCTCCTCCCGGAAACGCTGATCCCGCCGCTGCCGATGATGATGATGATGATGATGATGATTACTATCAGCATCATCATAGTCATCAAGAGAACACTAATGATATGTTCTACTCATATTAAAATCTGCCCAGTGACCGCTAATGACCTTCAATGGGAATAATCATAATACACACACTGTTGTCTGTCTCACTCTCTCCGTCTGTCTCGCTCTCTCCATCTCTTTCTCGCTCTCTCCATCTTTGTCTCGTTCTCTCCATCTCTCTGTCTCGCTCTCTTTGTCTGTGTGTCTCTCTCCTGAACTTGAAGTCCGCTGACTATATCTTGATCTGAAACTGACACTGAAGTGCCAAAAGATCCTGAAGCTTGTGTCCAGAAAAGTGTACAGAAGATATCAGAAGTTTCATATCCAGTGGGTGGAGTGTCCTCAGCTGATATTAATACACGCCTAAGTCCTGAGATAATTTCTCTAATAATTCCTAAGTACACACACTTAATTCTAAAATGAAAAAAGTACAAAATAAAGTACCCTCCACTGACTTCCGGTCTGAACCAGGAGAGAGGGTGGACAGAGGAAAGAGATGGGGTGAGAGAGACACTGGATGGAGGAAAGAGGTGTAGAGAGAGGGTCAGTGACTGGGAGAGGGGGGCGGTTGGTGGAGAACAGGGATGGGAGAGAGGGACAGTGGAAGGAGGACAAGACTAGGAAGGAGATACAATGAATGGAGACACGGGGAGAGAGGGAGGACAGAGGGGAGGACAGAGAGAGGAGGACAGAGACAGGGACAGAGATGAAGACAGAGATAGGAGCAGAGGGAGGACAGAGATGGGAGCAGAGGCAGGGACAGAGGTGGGGACAGAGACGAGGACAGAGATGGGGACAGAGAGAAGAGGACAGAGACAGGGACACAGTGTCTCACCGCGGTTGAGGGTGGGAGTGCTGTTGATGTCTCCTGCCATGAAGGACGACTCGGTCTGCTTCCTCACTGTGTCGTTCCACATGCGACGGATCCGGCTCTGAGAACACACACACACACACACACACACACACATATCTCTTCACTATTGTTGTTCAGTACAGTTATGAGTGGTGAAGCTTTACATTACAGTTCCCTCAGGAAACATCAGTTACACTGTTCCACGGTTTTATTTTTATATATACTTGTTTCCTACATCCTACTTATCTGATGCACCTTATCTGATGTACTCTGACCAGCAATAATAATAACAATAATAATAACGACAATAATAATAATACTAATAATAATGATAATAATAATAATAATAATAATAATAATAATGTATTTTTAACTTTTTTTTTCTGCTTTTCTTTTTTTTTTTTTTTTTTTGCTGTTTTGGTTACTGAACTGAAACAGCTTAGAGTAACACGAGCATTGATATTAATGCAGGTTTAATAACAGCACAGCTTGAACTCTTTTCAACCAACAGACTGTGTGGTTGCAACTAAGCGTCATGTATATGGGCTAGAATGGAAGTTTTTTTTTTTTCTTTCTTTCTTTTTTTTAATTAATTATAATTTTGAACCCGTGGGCATGGTGGCTTAGTGGTTAGCACTGCTGCCTCGCACCTCCAGGGTTGGAGGTTCGAATTCTGCCTCCACCCTGTGTGTGTGTGTGTGTGTGTGTGTGTGTGTGTGTGTGTGTGTGTGTGTGTGTGTGTGTGGAGCTTGCATATGCCCTTGTGCCATCTTGTGCCCCGAGCTCCCTGGGATAGGCTCCAGGCTCTCTCGCAACCCTGTGTAGGATAAGCGGTACAGAAAATGGATGGATGGATAAATTTGAACCCTACCAACATGCCCCGGGAATGCGGCGAAAACACCCAGATGCAGAAATGTCTATTTACTGAAAAGTCTGACCAATAAAAAAAAAAAATCATAAAGGACAGAATGAAAGTATGAATCTGAGTATTAGAGAATTCTGAGATGAGATTCTGAACATTAGGGGAAAAGGAAAGAAAAGCTTCCTAAATATAAAACCAGCGTGAACAAATTAATTAACACCTTTATTCATTGATGTTTGATCAAAAACAAGATCACAACAACCAACAGGAATACATTAATGCCTTAATTAATACTGACTCGATGGTTAATTAACAGTTGAGAGGCTAAATGCTGCTCCCTCATTCACACTCACTGACCTGGGTTCAGCTGATTATCAACATTTAGCAACTTAATTTATGCTAATTTATGTAGATTTATTTCAATTATGGAGGAAGTAATTAGTGCAGGTGTTCATTATTGAGCTAATATTTAAACAAACGTGTATTAAAACAGGTCGCAATTATGTTTGCTAATATTAATTATGGTGTTTTGTTAATGCAGTAAATAATGATGGTTAAGGAAAGTCAAGAATATGCAGAGTTTACGTTGAGAGTAAGTGTGTGTGTGTGTGTGTGTGTGTTACCTGTCTGTGTGCTGCAGCATGTCGGGCCTGGCTGCTGGTGTAATAGCGGTTGTTGGCGCGAAGTGCAGAGTTTTTCAGAGATCCGTGAGAGCTGGAGTTCGACGAGCGTCCACAGCAGTACGAGTGACGCAAACACTTACTGTACTCCTTATGGACCTACATACACACACACACACACACACACACACACACACAAATTAGAAATTATGCACTCGCGCACACACAGCTGCCTATGGCACTAAAACTAGGACAGTTTCACAAAACTAGGGTAACTTATCCTGGAAAAAAAAAAACTTTTAAGACATTGGAATTTTAAGGTTCTGCCTGACTTCTGCAGCAAAAACAAGCTCGTGTTATGAAGGTTATTTACTGCCACTAAATATATATGAGAAACTTTATACCAAGATATTGCTTAAAAAGTATATATTCAAAAAAATCCTAAAGTTTTGCCTGAATATCTGAAAATCTGAAAATTTGAATAAAAGGTCTCGTTATGGAAAATGCCTGAAAAATGGAGAAAATAATGAAAAACTCCTGGAAATATTAATTTGAACCCTGAAAAGAGTGCAACGTTGATCTATTAAGGGGCTTAGGTTTTATATTTTAGCATAATTTCTCCTCAGCTAACACTGCGTTCATCAATCATCCAGCAAACTCAATCCACTGACATTTATCTAGTTTACCATCACCAGGAAATGCAACTGAGATTAGGGCTCAGCAATGTGATATCAATAATATCAATACTGTCATAAATTGTCACAATACTCTTTTCTGAGATATCGTGGATATTGCAATACCTTTTTATCCCAATTTTTTTAAAGTAATAAAATATTTGACTGCTTTGTCATTTTCTATGTCATTATCACAAGATAACAAATCTTTACCTTAAAATACGAGGGTCAAGGAATGTTGTTTATCCGAAATAACGTTTTATGTAGAGAGAAATATTACCATTTACACTCATTTATACTATACACTACTATTTCAGTACAATTTCCTATCTCATACTTAAAAAATGTAATAGGCACATTAGAAATGTAATAGGTGTTCATTATGTTACTTCTATTCCCAGATTTATTCAAATAAAATCAATCCATCCATCTATCTGTTTCAGTACTCTCGATGTTAAAGGCTACTTTAGGACCAGTACATTTGCCCCTAGATTACAACATAATTAATTAGAGATGATTTTTAAAAAGTTAACTAAGGTGCTACGAATGATGAGTGACATTACTTCTTGATTTAATCATGATTAGTTAAAGTAAAATTCCATACACGTCTTACAAACTGTCTATCATGATGCAGTAGCGTGCGCACACACACACACACACACACACCTTTTTCTGCAGGGCGCAGTGGAAGATGAAGATGAACATGCCCTGGAAGGCGTTGAAGGTGGTGAACAGGTACGCCATGATGACCGTTTTCTCGTTGATGAAGAGAAGGCCGAAAGCCCAGGTGAGGCCGAGGAGGAAGAGCAGAGTGACGGCCCCGAGAGCCCAGGACCTGAAAGAAACCGCAGTCATTCCTGTGGTTGGCTTTTACATGAAACAGAGCAAAGAAAATGAGAAAAAGGAGCATGCTCATTTCGCTGTATTAGGATGACTAAACCTGGTTTGCTATATCACAATGACCACGCCCAGTTTGCCATATTAGGCAGAATTCTTTCACCCTACATGCTGTTTGGTTCAGATTCAGTGAGGATTTAATACAGAAATGGCATGCTCTATTGCTTGATCACTTCATCCTTCAAACCACTGGCACATTTTCTTTACATTTAATTTTTTTAAAAAAGGCGTTATTTTATTATTTCGACAAATCAAAATAACGAATTAAAAGCATAATAAAATAAATGATATCCTGCACGCACATTTCGATTTCATGACCTTGATTCAGTATCTTGTGGCTTTGTAAATTATGGACATGGAGTAATTGTCGATGTGTGCGATATGAAAAAAATAAACTAAAAATGCAAAATAATAGGATGTGCTGGATCAAGTGCTATTCTGTAAGCTGCTCTATAATTAGCACGGAAGCTGTATCGTTAAATCTGCAGTAATTAATGTGATAACTGCAACTAGGGGTATTCATACAGCAATATATTGGCAATATAGACTCCTGTTTGAGTTATTTCAATGCTCACCGTCTTTTCATTCACATATCATCATATGAATTTATTTAGTGTATTTAAAATCACTTGGGTTTAAAGCCCTTACTTGATATTGTCCAGACGGCTGGAGTCGGGTTTGAGGGCGGACGAATTGCGAACCATCTTGTGAAGAGTGACCATCAGGAACACCAGGTTCAGCTGGAGGTCAGACAAAGGTCAGAGGTTATACAGAACATACAGGTGATTCCATGATTGCTGTGCTGTTTGTGTCTTACTGATACTACAGTTACAAATACATAAGCAAAGGAAAAAGACATTTTAAACACTTAAAACATTCATAAAACCTGCAAAATCTCAGCAATTATCATTAAAATACTTCAGAAAATAATATTTTTGCATTATTGTGTTAACATCTCTTGAGGTTTGAAATGTCCTTTTCCCTGAGTCATCTTTTATATGTGCACACATTCACCCCCGTGAAATATGTGAAACATTCCACAGCTGCATCATCCAAATTTCCTGAAGATCATGAGAAGAAGAAAAGTACATTCTGTCATTCTTTTTCTTTTTCAATGATACTGTGATATTAACTGACAAGGTCATTTTTAAAGTATGTCCCTGCTGCACAAATTATAGATTGAAAGTAAATTATTGATTAAAATAATACATTTTGAGCAAATCATTAGATTGTCCTTAATGTCCTCATGCTGTTAGCAATGGATGCTAGTTAAGCACATTTTGTGTTTTTGGTAAAAAAAAAAAAAAAATCAACCCTGTTACTCATTTAAAAGCAAAATGCAGCCTGTCAGCAATGAAACCATATTTAAGGGTTAAATGTCACCGTGACAACCTCACAGAAAAATCAGTGTCCATCAGACTTTATCTAGGGTTTACAAGTTTGTTATTTTATTTAATCAAGCACCTTTTGTTTTCCAAATCTTAAAATCTATCTTAATTGTGTAAAAAAGATAAAAAGTGCACGGAAGTCGAGAGATCGGTGTGTGATATGACCAAATCTAAAAACTTTCCAAAAGGTGAAGCTGAGACAGAACAATACCATGATGATGAAGGACACGGGGCCGATGAAGCTCCACACGAAGTAGTTATCAACCCGCAACCAGCACCTACACACACACACACACACATATCATCTACTGCTCTGTCATCAATCATACAGCACTAACACTCATAACACAGTGTGCCTTACACAAATAATTAATCACAGCCAACAGCAGGTTTGTTCCTGAAACGAGGAGCGTTATTGATCACTAAAGCGCTCGAAATGATGCCACACTTTAATCTGAAATCGTTATCGTTACCGTCCCGTTTTTGTCACTGCGCTCAAAACAAAGGCAATAAAGAACTAATAAAAGCTGAGCTCTGGTTTTAATTATGAGCAGACTGATGATGGCGTCTAATCTTCCACAAGACTGGAGCTGCGCTGGTATTGGAGCCTGTAAGCTGATAAAAAGAATCTGAATATGAATTTCACATATTTAAATTATATACATGTCACATTAAATATAATCCTTTTTTCTGTGGTCTATTTAATAAAGTTACATTTCTGCCTATGTCCTTTTTTTCTTCTTTGGTCTGAAACTGCTCAGGGTAAGATTTTTTCTATAAAAATTCGAAACTGTTTGAAGATTTAAAAAAACAATCAGAACCTTAAAGGCAAATCTCAGAAATTCAGTTCTCGAAAATACAGATTTTATGTTACATTAGGCCAAAAGTGAGGCCTCCAGGATTCCCAGGGAGAAGTAGACGATTTCAGAGTAATCAAACTCAGGATTTAGCTGATCACAATCATCTCTCACGCTCACGTCCATGAAGTGAAGTGAAGAGACGTGGAGTAGAATGATATGAACCATAACGAGGTATGTGCATCTAAAGTTTTTTATTTTCTCCTGATATAGCTAAATTCATATTAAGAGGCTAACTTTTAACAGCAAGCTAATATTAGCAGCCTAACTAGCTAAAATGTTACCATCGAGTGTTTAACATCATTGTAGAAAACTGTGGAGAACAACATTTAAAAAAAAAAATTGCGGAGAAGAAAATTTTAAAATATGTTACTTTTTATTATTATTATTATTTTATTTATTATTTGCCTGGGAATCCTGGATTCTTCTCCTTTGACCTAATTTATATAAAGTAAAATCTGTATTTCTGAGGTTCTGATTTTTTTTCAAATCTTAAAACCGTAATGTGTAATTTCGAATGTATACGTTTTTAAAAGAAACTCGTACCATGAGCAAGTTAAAATCAAAGAAAAACGCACTGACAAAACTCATTAAAAATTGGATTTCTTAAAAAATTGTTGCACATTGTATTACATATGTTATAGTTTTCTGTCTTTCTGTCCTTGCGAGGACCTTCCACTGATATATAATCATTCCTCATTTAATTAACATTCTGATCACACCTCATCCTAAACGCAGCGTTAACCTCTGTAACTGCAGAGAAATATATTTGCTGCATGTTTTTTTTTAATCATTTGTTTTGTCAGGACCAGGTGACGTTTGTCATGTGAGGACGTCACAAAGGACTAAAAACATGCACAAGTTATTAGTACAGATCGGTGCTTCGCAAACGTTTTGGCTTTTCGATGATCTTTTAAATCAAGTTTCCTTTAAATGGACCAGAAAAGAAATAGATTTTTTAATAACGACAATTACAATTACCTCCGTTTTTGAGATGAGTGAATTGGGTTCACTGATTAAACTCATTTTTCGGATTAATTTTAAGTTTTCAGGTGTATTTTTTTTTAAATATCCGTTTTGCTTTTGTCGCACCGTGTCATTCATGATTATGTTCTGCACTACGGCATTTAGCTACTTATTAAAACCAATTATTCATACTAACAGTTCAAATTACATTAAATTAATTTCTAGGAGAAAAATTACAGAAATTTATTTAATTAGTACTCTAACATCATTTATTTAATTAGTACTCTAATTTCCTGTGAAGTACCCTTTCTCCAAGAACCCCCCCAGCCCCCCCCCCC
>CM040476.1:3191291-3212969 GCA_022758105.1 Pangasianodon gigas | reverse complement strand
CACATCGAATCCTGTCAAGCATCAAACACGGGTTAGCTAGCTAGCTAGCCTTCCTAGCAATGTAACCTAGCCTAAGCGCAGTTAACAGATCGTATCCCAGATCGTATATTCACATTTCAGGAAGGTATCATAATGAACTTCTTATATCACACAATGGCAAGGGAATGGAAAAGAGATTGGTAGAGAGATAATTTTTTAAAAAAAAACCTATTCCATGTAATTTTTTATTTCCAGCCACCTGCGAATCAGCTTTTCTTATTTGATTAAGGAAGAATAAAACCAACGTAATGAGGAAAAACAGTTCCGACATTGAGCACCTTCTTGGACAAGCCTAGATATTTAACTATAGACCTGCGTGACAGTAATATTAGCTAGCTAACATTTATAATAAAGCTAGCTAACAACGTCAAGGGTTCTAAAGTAGCCTGTATCAATGAGCTGCTACTCTCTACGTCTGCTATTAGCATAGTGTTAACATGCTCTCTGTTCATTTGTTAATTGGACTTAGTACTGATTAGCTGATGCTAGCTAACGGTACTATAATATAACGTGAACAGGTGATCAACTCGCTAGTTTTCAATAAACCAATGCTAATAATTAATCCCACCCACCAGTGTTGACTGACAGATGACTTTGGAATGAAATAAAATCAGAAAAAATAAAAGAAATGTGAAAATAAATGTTATATACATATGTACGTACTGATTAATGGACGATGTGTCTGCTTTAATCCTCTATACAAACTATACTGGAAAAAAATCTTTTAAATAATTTGACCTGAATATAAAAACAATGCAGCATGGCTTGCTGTATTTTTTTTTTTTTTTTTTTTTTTTTCCCAAAGCAACCTCATACCACTCGAGTGCCAGAAATAGCACGAATAAAAACAGCCTTTTTTTGAAATCTATACCATTTGATATTGGAAATAAATCAGGCATATTTCCCTCGGGGACGCTGTGGATGAACAGCGTGGATCCGTTTCAGCTCTCAGAGGGACGCATCGCCCCAAATGGCTTTACGAACAACTTATCGCTCATCAACGCTAAGCATTTTTCAGAGAGGGTCGCGACCGCTGTGGCGTCGCCCGCAAATGGACTGATTCACACGTACGCTTTCTTGGTCCCGTAGCTGCGGTAGTCGATGGCCGCCGAGATGCCCACCACCAGCGCCGGGAAGCAGTAGCCGCACAGGTAGTAGTACTTCTTTCGGGAATACTCGCTCTCGAACACCTCCACCAGCATCAGGTAGAGCTGCACGCCTTCCAGACACATCCACGAGAAAGCAGCCAGGAAGAAGAAGTGCAGGAGGCCGGCGAAGATCGGACAGGCGATCTACAGAGAGAGAGAGAGAGAGAGAGAGAGAGAGAACTCACTAATACCTCACACCAGCTCTGAACCATTTTACTATATTCTCATTTATTTTTTGGCTATTTTTTTTTTCTAAAAAATCTTTAAAGGTGCAGTTTGTCATTTTTAAATTATAAACCGATAATTATTCTATTATTCTAAAGATAACTTATAGAAAAAATAGCAATTGCTAAAAATAACTGTACAAATTAAATTCTTTTTAAAAATATTAAATTAAATAAGCATTAAAATATTAATAATTGTCCATTCATTCTTTCATCTTCAGAAAGCACTTTCTCCTGGTCAGGGTGGCAGGGGATCCGGGGTCTGTCCCGGGAACGCTGGGTGTGAGGCGGGAATACACTCCTGGATGGGACATTACCTGCTGCCCAATGGTATTTTTAAATGATCTGAATGATTATATGACTGTTTTAAGTGATTTATCTGAAATATGAAATATAGCCGTGTTTAAAATGACTTACGTTACATACAGAGTTAGAATTGTGATCGCAGTGGGACTCACCTGGTACTGCGTCTTGTTAATGCCGATGAGGAAGAGGAGCTCGGCGATGAAGAGGTTGATGCACAGGTTCTTGTGGATGGTGTTGCGGTCCGTCTGCAGGCCTCTCAGGAAACAGAAGGTGGAGATGCAGATGGCCAGACACACCAGCGAGATGACAATCCCCACCCACGTGATCACAACCAGCAGCACCTCGTGCATCTGATCCTGGTACTGAGAGAGAGAGAGAGAGAGAGGGACAGGCAGACAGAAAGAGAGACAGATATACAGAGAGAAGGAGAGAGAGAGAAACAGGAAGAGGGAGATAGATAAAGAGAGAGATAGACATATACAGAGAGGAAAAGAGAGAAAGAGGGAGATGGTGAGAGACAGAAAGAGAGATAGACATATAGAGAGAGGGAGAGAGAGAAAAAGAGTGAGACAGACAGAAAGAGATGAAATAGGGACATGATAAAAAAAAAGACTTTATAAAACTCCTAAGGTGGGACACGAGACCAAAAATGCATTTAAATGTTGTTATTTTTTTATTATTTCAATTTAATATTTCATACTTCACAATCTATTAACCAGACTAATTTATTGACTATTAGCTTATAACTCTTATTCTTCATGCTGTTTGACGGTGATTTAGAGGAATTCGGTTCACACATTTACGTCTAATGACTGCTACTTCACTTCAATGTGTTCAGATACGGTTTGTGTGTGAATCTGACATATTCAAAATCTACTGAATCAAAAAAATGAAATAATTCTCCACAACTTGCGATTAAGGGCTTCTTTATGATATAATAAAGCAATAATATAACCAATAACACCACTAGCAGTAGCACTACACAATACACTGTGACTGAAAATCCCTTGTGTTAACCTCTAGTCAATGTATGAGCTAGTTTACTAGCAGTTAGCAACGTGCCAGCTAGTTTACTAGCAGTTGGCAACGTGCTTGCTAGTTTACTAGCAGTTAGCAACTTGCAAACTAGTTTACTAGCAGTTGGCAATGTGCGAGCTAGTTTACTAGCAGTTGGTAACTTGCGAGCCAGTTTACTAATAGTTAGCAACATGTGAGCTAGTTGACTAGCAGTTATCAACATGTGAGCTAGTTAACTAGCCAAGGGGAGGACATGATGATGTTTCCTAATTGTATATTCATGTGTATTTATGAATTTGCTCCAAGACTACTGTTGTAATATTTGTGTATCCCTAATAGCTAATTAGATATGTAGCTGCTAGTAAACTAGCATGTTTTTGAAGCAGGTTGACACGAGTGCAGCGTCATTTTCTCTGATTTCTTAAATCACTAGCCAAACATGTCAATATATAACAGAACTATAACAACCAAAACTATGTTATTCATTACTGATGTTAGCTATGCTAGCTAGCTAGCTATCTTAGCATGTAGTTTCTTGTTGCTAAAAATCTCTAATCATCTGAATATCTGACTGGATAGATTAGTTTCAAGGCAGTGGAGGGAAAAAAAAGTATAAAGGCTATGTATTATTCTACATAGATTAATTTTGAACTTGATTTTGAACGTTTAGGGAGAGGTGCGTGTATGGAATGCGACTTTTTAACCTTCAGATATGTAAATGTTATGAAAATATGAATAACAGTAAAACAGGGAAATGAATTCTGACAGTGTGTACCGAGAAAACAAGAAGACAAGCAAAAAAAAGAAAAAAAAAAGAAAAGAAGCCTAGAGAGAGCAGGTGCATTGTGTGTGTGTGTGTGTGTGTGTGTGTGTGTACCTACACTGGGCTCGTGCTGCACCATGAGCACAGCGAAGTTGGTGAGGTGGGAGCAGGAGCAGGTGGTGTGTGTGCTGTTGGTGTCCAGCAGCTTGCAGCCCTGAGACGACCACTGACCCGTCATCGAGCGCTCCGAGTAGTTCCAGAACGAACAGTTCGGGCTGAAATGGTTCTCCAGCTACACACACACACACACACACACACACACACACACACACACACATGGTACATGTAGATACAAAGACAACAGGCACTTTGTTTTTCATTTACCTTCAATAAAAAGAATAGAGTTGACATTTATTATTTACCCAGTAATATCTAGGGCTGTGTCTCAAATTTAATCACTATACTCATACACCATACACAGTGTTACACACACACACACACACACACACACACACAAAAGGACTTTTCAAATGACATTTCCATGCACACAGTTACTTGTATTGCGAACGCTCCACATTTGATATGGTGAAGTTTTCTCTAAGGAGATGTTTATTTAACATTTTAGGGAAGGAGTCTCCAGTGTCAGCGCTTTGTAACAGTCAGAGGTAAAGCTGAAAGTTTTCTGACATCTTCCAGACAGAGGAGTTTACGCTTTGTGGTTTCTCGGTAACATGACACGCTGTGTTTTTTTTTGTCTTATTAACTTCAAGAAAGAATAAAGAGAGGCTGGAAAGAGAACGAATGTTTATAGCTGCTATAATGCGAATTCTACAACATTACATGTAATTATAAATGGATAAAAAGTATGTCAGGTTGTTCTTTAATAAATAGCTCCGCTTCATCACATCACTCCTGTAGTTGATTATTTTCCTATAACAGCACGACATTATTTAGTGCTTTATTCCTCTTCTGTTTTGGCATTGCTGTGAGTCAGCTTAGCATATTTAACTTTGTATAATAATAATAATAATAATAATAATAATAATGGTATAAACTGTATTGATTATGAGTATCACAGCTTCTTTACACAGAAAACACACCAGATATACATGTGCTCAGTCTCACATTCTACTCAACCTGCCTTCACTCTACAGTAATCACCTTTTCTTATTTTCTCTGTGTTTGTGTGTGTTTGTGTGTGTGTGTGTGTAGAGGCATAAACCTGTTATTTTGGGAAAATACAGGCATCCCAGTTTTATTTCTTATAAGCATGGCTGGAGTTTGACCCTATGAGTTAAAAGATCAGCCTTCAGGGCCAACGCTGATGTTCACGAGTCCTGTAGCTATGCTTTTGGGAAGCAGGAGTGTGTGAGTGTATGTTTTTCTGTGTGTATACCTGCAGATGCTTCAAGGTGAACACCACAGGCACAGTTAGAAACACTCGGCTTGACTCTTTGTTGATGGATGCGGCGATGACATGCGAGTTGACGGCTAGGCTCCGCCCCCCAGGTCCTGGCCCTGGCCCTGGCTCCACCTCCATCTTCACAGTGGCGTTCTCGGTGGAGAGAAACGAGCCCAGATTCTTATAAAGCAAAAAGACAACCTTCACCTGACCTAGAGAGGGAGACGGAGAGACGGTGTGAAGGATTGACAGGAGGAAGGGAATAAGATGAACGGTGGCGTGTTAGACTGATGGAATGCACCATTTCGTTTTGAATTCTGGGGGGAAAAAAACGAGGGAAAATGAACACAGAGGCCGATGGCACATTCATCCTCGCAGCGCTCGCTGCTCTCTTTTATTATTCCCTATGAATATTTCATACGCTTTTGTTTCAATCATTCGAATCCGTCTCCCGCCGCTGACGAAACAGACGAAGAGAGGGAAAAGAGTTGAAAGAAAGAGACGCAGGAGAGATGGAGAGATGAGAGCTGAGGATAAGATGGAGCAGAGACGGAGAAAGGAAAGAGCTGAGATGGCTCCGCCGGCCCCCGAAATGATAGTAATCTACACGCATCCTCGGCTATTCTATTAGCAACGCCGTTAAAAAACCATCAGGAAAGGAATTGTCTCAGCGCTTTTTGTTAATCTGATTAGACTGTCATTATCAGCCAATGAGTGCGTAAAGCAGACTGGGAATTGCGCTAAGCTGCAGTGAGTGCGCATGCCGACGCGCGGCACGATTGGCCATCAGAGGCTCTCGCAGTTTGATGAGAATTACGCCTGTCTCGCCTCTTTTATCCCAAAGCCAATCACACGTCTCTTAGACATGCTAATATATTTCGCTATTTTCTTAAAAGATGCTAACGTTGATGAAGTCTGATGAAGGTTTCTGAACTGCAGCACGCCTCAAAGACTGCACTCGCATTACAAGCCTTATTGCTCAGTTACCATGGAACCCAATCTTTCTGCCTTGACGTCGGTGTCGACGGTGCTCAGCTCTGAAACAACCCCCACGCGTGCACTGCTTTCAAATCAATAATGTTGTGTGCTTAACTTTAAAAAAAAAGTGATAAAATGATCAAACCAGGAGCACAAGGCTCAGGAAATGGACTGCAGATCATCAGGTGAATTTTGGAAACGGCATCTTAATCAAAGACTGAATTTTATACTCCACGCTGACTCGAATGAAAATTAGACAAAGATTTAAATCCGTTTTGCTCTCAAGTCTCCATCAGTGAACAGTTGATAACTTCAACAAAATAGACTTCATGTGAAAACTATGATGAATTTCCTGTTCACACAATTGCACTATTTGACCATATAGTACCCAGTTACAGAAGGGAATGATTTATAATCGCACTCTGGTGTCACTCAGATGAGAATAGGTTCCCTTTTGAGTCTGGTTCCTCTCAAGGTTTCTTCCTCACATCGTCTCAGGGAGTTTTTCCTCACCACCGTCACCTCTGGCTTGCTCATTAGGGATAAATTTATAAATTTAAAATTTATTTCCTGAATTTATATATTTCTGTAAAGCTGCTTTATGTCAATGTCCATTGTTAAATGTGCTATACAGATAAAATTGAATTGAATTCAATTAAATCAAATAAATATTTAATAGTAGCTGTCTAATATAGACCTAATGATGAAGATGAACAGGACACTTGATCCAGCACATACAATATTTTTAATATAGTATATGCTGGATCAATATGGTCTGGACTTAGTACTGCTCCTCGAATACTGATGTGAAGTGTCTCAGTGTTAAACCCTCACTATGTGTGCGGTGGTTAAATAACTGGCCTTCTTCAGGCTCTTTTTTACTTGAGTGTGTGTTTAGAGCACACAGCACAGTGCGAGTTTCTTACATGACTAACACACATACTGCAGCTCCTGAGCTCATTCTGAAGCTCTTTGTGAGTGGAGTCAGACGTACTGGTGCAGGGGGAAACTAATAACACCCGCAGGAGAGCTGAAAGACGAGGGAAGCATGATGCGCTCGGAGTTTTTAAAGGATATGACGGCATGTAGTGTTTCGGAGAGCAGCTGAGTTACACAAGTCAGTTTATTCATCATCATGTTCAAGAGATGAGACACCGAGTTTCCAGGATGGATCAGCAACACACACAGAGCAATACTAGTGCACAATGTGATGATACAACAAGTGTGTGAGAGAGAGAGAGAGAGAGAGAGAGAGACACACAAAGACAGAGAGAGGTATGCAGAGAGAAAGAGAGAGAGAGAGGGATAAAACCACACAGAAACACACAGAGAGATAGTGACATTGGGCCTCATTAATCAAGCTGGATACGGACGGATTTTCCGTAAATCGTTCGTAGGAGCGTTTACAAAAAAAAAAAAAAAAAAAAAAAAAAGTATTCATGAAAATCCCGTCATTTCAGAAAAACATACGTATCCTACTCGTGCTCCTAAGAAGACTAACTAATGTAAACCTCGATTGATCGGCTTCGAATCATATAATTTATGATGAGTTACTGCACATTTATATATGGATTACACTGTCAACTTTAAATCACTTATTATTTGTATATTATTTTTATATGTATTTTTAGTTACACATACAGTTAATGAATCTTTTGTGAAATCCAGTCATTTCATATTAAAGGCATTAACTGAAGAAATATTAAATATGAAAAACAAAGAAAGCAATCCAACATAAATCCATAAATTAAGACAATTAAAACCTTTTTTGTTTTAATGAACAATGCGGCTGTATAAAAGGAGCACGGGCTCATGTGGTGTATAAGGTTCTGTTTGCTGCAGCATCTTCTCTTAATGCTGTGCAACACTTTATTAGAGCCAGCACTAAGTGAATGATAAGTGACTGATCTGATATGTCTCAAGCTGTAACATGTTGTACACTGCCTAGTGTGCTGCGGACACACGTCCTTCTAATTTTCTAACATCGGGGAGAGCACCATGGATTTCTGGCTGAGAATCACAGAAGCACTTCACTTTGAATAAACAACAACGGCAAATAAAATAATTAAAAATAGGCAGTTTCCCTGTGTGAAGTGCTTGGTGTTAGCGATCACCTGGGCACAATAGATCAAATTTTTTTTTCCTGTTTTCATGTTAAATTGATATTAAAATTAAAATTAAAAATTAAAATTAAAATTCATATTTTCTTTTGACCTCAATTAACTCACATCTACTTCACCTTTTTTGTAAATCAGCTCCAGATTTTGCCCTTTTCAGGTGCTGCTACGCTGCTAAATAATATATTTTTTATTGGTGTAGACGTGAGCCATAATATCTTTCACTCCTCTCTCTGAGAAACTCTATTTACAGCTGTGTGAGCTTTGCCGTTTCTGGAGTTTTGTGGGCGCCACCAAATGCAAATCGGCTGTGCCGTGCACGCCTCTGTTAATTTACAGGTGATTGGTGTTCCTCAACATAAACACGCAGATATGAATAAACTCAGCGTTTCTGAAACTTCTGTAATTCTGGTGAAACTTTTTAGTTTGGTTTGGATTATGCAAATATTTACACAATACATAGAGACTGATAAACGAGGCCCAATGAGAGAGAGAGACATAGAGAGATATCCAGAGAGACAGACAGGCCGAGAGAGAGAGATGCAGAAAGACAGAGAGAGAGAGATGTAAATAGCGAAAGAGATAGAAGCATACAGATAAACAGACAAAGATAGTTAGAGACATAAAAAGAGAGACAGTGAAATAGAGATGGCGAGAGAAAGATATATATATATATAGAGAGAGAGAGAGGGATAGAGATTTAGAATGAGATGTAGAAAGAGATAGATAAACGAGATGGAGAAAGAGACAAGACAGATAAAAGGAGAGATATTGAAACCGGAAGATGAAAAGAGAGAGGCAGTCATGTGACTAACCGTTGCGGCTGTACTGTTTGACGGTGGAGGCTGGCAGAAGGATGCTGCTATCACCAGAGCTCCTCTGAGGGAAGGCCAAATCCTGCAGATCCATGTCTGTGTTCAGTATGTGAACCTCCAGATCTACACACACACACACACACACACACACACACACAGGGTTAGAGGGGTTAGAGCACTGCAGTGTCCATTTACCACACTCAGTGTGCAACACACTGAATAATTTGCACTTTACGTGACCCGGTACATGGACGTCTTTGCTCCAGCTGGTTCAGTGTCTGTGGAAGAGGTGCTAACTGTACACAGGAATGGTCAGTAGTCAGTACTCATTCTTAAAACAACAACAAAAAAAAAGAAATCTGGAAAGTCTGTGTCTAAAACAATATTTCAAACTATTACCTCACCCTCCTAGGATCAGTAGCTATAGTGGTGTAATGTTTCGACAAACATTTAGTGAGGCATCAGTGAACGTTTTCAGGCCATTTTATTGGGGAGAAAAAAACTACAGCAGACGAGACGATGTTAAAATAAAACATTAACCTTGTGCCTACTTGAGAGTGTCTTTTGTCATAATTTTTATCTGTTAATAAAAGAAAACCTCCTCTGTCCTCCTCCTCAGCTTTACCTCTCCTTACCTCCTTACAGAAAACGTCAGTTTAAGTCGTTACTATGGAAACGATAACGTATTAGAGCGAGCGCATGAATATAGACCTGTGATTTGCGGCTGCACTTCTGTCCGAGCCGCTGTTATAGAAAAGAAGTTCTTCTTCAGGTCTCTGTAGCTGAGCTAAATTAGCGCTTTAGGATGTTTGCTCCATTTGCTTCATTTTTAGTGTGTATGTGAACACGTCAGATGAACTTTGACCCCGTCTACAACTTTTTGTTTGATTTGTGCATTGTAAAAACGAAGCTTAATGTTCTGCATTCTGCGTAAAGAACCTCGAGGTATATAAACACCTATAAACTCACCGGTAAAAAAAAACCAAAAAACAAACAAAATCAAATTTCCCAGGAGAGGAAATGGCTGCGTGTTGGGTTGCGTGATTGCGAGGATTTGGAAGGATAGACGCCAACTGTCCTCAAATCACAACTAGATAAAGAATCTTCAGTTTTTTTAAAATAAATGAATAAATAAAAACGGAAGTTACTGCAGTGTCGTGCCAGAGTAAGAACATTAAGCACATGAATATGCATTAGAGTAAGAGAAGAATCGAGGCTCCGTTTGATTCGCGTCCCTTTTCCGCTTTAATTGATGCCTTTGTGGGTGTAAGTGCCAATTGTGGGCATGAACAAGAAGTGGTCTGAAGTCTCATCAAAGCTGAAAGGACCGAAAAAAAAAGAGCCAAGTCCCTGTTTGAAGTGCACTTAGGCTGTGTACACTAAAAACACAGCGCTCACACACGGGCAAGCGCTCTGAAGATACAGCAGACTTCATCTGTCTAATATTTCTCATTAAAAGATTATTACAAATGTATTAAGTTTTTCATCATTTTCACTCATTTTAGATAATCATATCAAGCAAATTTGTTTTTATTCCAAATGTAATCATTTCACTGGTAGCTAATTTCACCTGCTGAATGAAATAAGATTATTTCAATACAATAATAAACCAGTTTCATTGCTAAAAAACATAAAAATATATACTCTTTAATTATTTTGTTATAATCTCACTAGATTCTCTTTTATTTACTGTTTTCATTTCCTCACATGATTTTTTTGCCTTGTATTTGAACAGCATATAATAATAATAATAATAATAATAATTAGAAGTTGTCTAAGATCTAAGGTCACTGTATAGTACATGATGTAAAAATGAAGTGTAAAAACGAATAGAGAATACATTTTCGAGTGGAAATCAAAAGGAAAAAAGGTGTGTGTGTGTGTGTGTGTGTGGGGTACTGCAGTATAAAGAGGCATGTCTTGAGCTCGGTTTTAAATAAATAAATGCTGGTGCGGTTGTGTAAGCCAGTGACTTTGCTAGAGAACTGCAGATTTTTCAGCGTTTGAGTAACTGAGCCACTGAGTTCTGAATTTTATTGTTTTTTTTGTTTTTTTTACAGGGAGGCTAAAACATTTAATTACAGTAATCTAAGTGAGTGGTGTAAATGGGAAGGAGGGACATAGGCGGGTAATAATCCGTAGATAAAACACAACTGTTCAAATGATAGAATGTATGTTTCTGAAGGGAGTGTAGTATTTCGAGTAACAAGAAGAAGACGTGATTATTTGTTCATCTGTGTTTACATGAAGCTCAGTTACCTTTCTAAGAGCAGCCTTCCTCCCCATCAGCACTGCCTTAGCATAGAAACACATTAATGATGTTTATATTGAAATATTTCCGATGTTTAATGATTCTGGTGTTAATTTGTTGCTTGGCGCTGTATTGTCGTTATTCCCGTGAGAAGACATCACAGCGGGATCAGTTACAGTGCCATTTAACAGGAGAAATTGCATCCACTGCATCGCTCTCTTCACACAGAGATGATGTGAGGTCTAAATCCCACAGCACCGCTTTCAGCAGGTGGCTGAACAGCATTGTGGGTAATGTAGGAAACCGTTAACCAAAGTGAAAACAGACCAAGAATTTAATTGCAAAATAAATCTCGGACACTGCTGAGGATTGCGTGTTAATTATAAAGATTAATATGAAAGTCGTTCAGGGTGGGTTTTTTCTTTAGCTTTAGGAAATTAGCTGTTGGTGGAGTACTGAGGTAGATCTGAGCGCCATCTGTGAAGAAATTCAGTGGAAATAGACAACCAAGGAAACGCATGAGGATAATAAAACAGACGAAAGCCTGGAACAGAACCCTGAGGGACACGTGTGCAAAAATAAAACGGTCATAGTATGTGATTTGAGCTTGTCAGTGGGGAATGTGGGATTGTGTGTATGTGTGTGTGTGTGTGTGTGTGTGCTCACCAATGTTGGGGGCGTGGTCACTGAAGCGTGTGTCATACATGTTGTTGGCGAGCAGAAAGGCTCCTTTCTCCATCACGTCCAGCAGCAGGGTGGCAGTGTGAGCCTGCTCGCTGCTGTTCATGTCTCTCCAGGCGTCCAGAGCCTCCACACGCAGCAGATTATCTACTGTCTGAACCACGGCCTACACACACACACACACACACACACCAGGTTATCCACCACAGCCACCAGGGGTCTCGTCAAGTTCCACACATTTTTTTATTTATTTACTTTTTTGTTTTTTTTGTCTAGAAAGCTGAGCGGGAGTTTACTTGGGGATCCAATTTTTTTTTTTTATTCAGCAGTAATTAATCATAACACTGGCGAGAAAAAGCACTGAACGTTGTGTTCGGAGCTTGACTGTTTTCAGAGAGCAGTTTAAAATCCACAAATGAGTCAGAAAATGAGTCATAAAGAAGCCAAATCACATTCTTGATTATTTATTTATTTATTGTTGGGCAAATAGTCCAAAATGTGACTATACAGAAAGACCTTCTCTATTTTGTTACAAAATGCAGCGCTGCTGGATTCTGATTGGTCAGAAGGTGTTGATTAGTTTTCTATAACAGCAGCTCTGACAGTAGTGCAGCTGCAAATCACAGGTTTATATTAATGCGCTCGTTCTGATACGTTATCGTTTCTATAGTAACAGCTCATTCCCTATGACGGAGGCTGCACCTGAACGGATTAAAAAATGTGTGCAATTGTTGATATGGTGAAATTTTCTATAAGGAGATGTTTATTTAACATTTATGGAAGGAGTCTCCAGTGTCGGTGCTTTGTAACAGTCAGAGGTAAAGCTGTAACTTTTATGGCGTTTGCGCTTTGTGGTTTCTAAGTAGCATGATACGTTGGGCTTTTATTGTCTTATTAAATTCAAGAGAGAGAGAAATTAGAGGCTTGTGAGTGAACGACTGTTTAGAGCTGCTATAACGAAGTGAGAACAGGAACTTTTTCGAAGATGTACAATAATGTTAAATGTAACTATAGGTGGATAAAATATATGACGTGACATTTGTGTAAATTAATAAAAACATGAATTTTTTAGTAAAGTGACAGAGAGACAGAAAGAGAGATAGAGTAAGAGAAGGACACGGACATGCTGCAGTACCTGAATGTATGCTCGGCAGGTCCTCTCCCTCTTCTGTAGCTGCACGTCAGAATAAATTAAAACAAAACACACACACACACACACACATACACACACATTACTTTACAAAAACACAAAATACTGCATTTTGTTTATACAGTTTTCAGTTAATTTTGATACATTTACATGTGGAATATTTGGTATTTCCTGGTTCTCTCTGTGTATGTGTATGTGTGTGTGTGTGTGTGTGTGTGTGTGTAGAACCTTGTTGTAGTTGCGGGTGGCTGACTCTTTGTTTCCGGGTCTCAGAGGTTGAAGCTGAGCGTCCAGGATGTCCAGCAGCTGCTCGATGAGACGAACAGATGAGCTGACGTCTCCGGCGTGGATCCGACTCCGCGTGTGGTTCACTAACTCACTGGCAATATTCGCTGCGTTCTCACCACTCTTTATCTACACACACACACACACACACACACACACACACACACACACACGCAAATACACACCAGTGTTGTTATAACTTTCGCTTAAAAATATTTTCCTGATTTGAACACGATTTCATTTATTATTGTATTATTTTGTTTAGTTTCAGTGCTGTTATATAATTGGTCTCTAAAGGGAAGTAAGCTTGCTAGCCAGTATTGTCTAAAACTTTAGCTAGCTGTGTTAATGGCTGGTGAGATTTTATACATAATTAAAAAAATATATATATAACAAAACAACATATGCCATATATTACATGGATTTTTCTCAGATTCCTTTTCCTACATTAAGCGACTAACTGTAGAGCATGAGATCTTAAACATTCCAATGTGGATGTGAATATGTAACGAAATAACACGCCTAGGATGTGCTGCTGTAGGAAAGTAATCAACGCCATGATGGTATGATGAAGCGGAGTTACTGTTACCACCCTGAAGGGTTTTATTCCTCTTACACCACACAAATTTGTCAACACTAACCAAGAGTCATATATTAAAGAGCTAGATGTTTGTTTTTATCCATTTGTTCTTACATTTAATGTTGTGGAACAACCACAAAACAAGTTAGTTCCAGTTCTCCCTTACGTTATAGCAGCTATAAAGTATAAGCCAGCCTCTCTTTTTCCTCTCTCTTGAAGTTAATAAGACAAAAAAAAAAACTCAGTTTGTCATGTTACTGTGTAACCGCAACGTGTAAACTCGTCTGTCCTGAAGATGTCCAGAAGCTTTACAGCTTTACCTCTGATTGTTACAAAGCACTGACACTGGAGACTCCTTCCATAAATGTTAAATAAATGTCTCCTTAAAGAAAACATCACCATATCAAAGATTACACACGTTTTTAATCCGTTTATGTGGAGCGTCTGCCGTACATGTCTGACGTACACGTACTTGTCCACGAGACAAGTTAGTTCCTCTTCTCACCTATGTCATAGTTGCAATAAACAGTCTCTCTCTCTCTCTCTCTCTCTCTCTCTCTCTCTCTCTTTCTTGTCTGTCAATTTACCGAGAAAACAAAGGAAATGGAAAGCAGTCCTGAGACCAAGAGCGCTTACAACCAAGACTTCTTCCATAAATGTTAAATAAACGTCTCCAAACAAAAAACTTCCCTGCATCAACAATTATAAAAATGATTTTGCTAAACAACCCGTTTTTAAATCTATTTATTATTAATCTTATATTATATGGAACATAATCTAATATAGCTACTACTGTTTCTTATCGGAATTTAAAAAAAAAAAAAAAAAAGCAGTAGCTGTTGCTTCACACCCATGAGAGATGCGATTGTACAGTCGCAGCTGTTGTTTCTTTGCTGTAGTTTTCTGGTATGTATTTTGAAAATGGCTTTGACTAAAAAAAAATTAAAGAAATAATCAAATAAATAATCAATTCTTCCTGGGTCTGATTTTCCACCATACAAGTCCCTGTGTATAATCTGTTACTATAGAAACAATAACATATTAGAATGAGTGCAGTAATATTAATGCAAATGTTACAGCCGGAACTACCTGTGCTGCTATACGAAAATAATGCACACCTTCTGACCAATCATATTCGAGCATTCAATAGAAAATTAATCAACACCTTCTGATCAATCAGAATCCAGAACTCAACAGCGCTGTGGTAGAATAAAGAAGAGAGATGACGGACCTTTTGGGCCACCTGGTTGACCCAGGGAGAGGTGCAGTTACTGAGGTCAGGACCTCGTGGGTTCCACTGTACTGGGGCAGACAGACACTGGAAAGACGCGATGCCTAAAATCAGTTGGAGGAAAGAGAGAGAGAGAGAGAGAGAGAGAGAGAGAGAAGAAGAGCTATTAAGACACAAACTAGCCCTAGACCAGCCTCGCACTGTTTTACAGCCCAATAAATACAAGCCAATGAGCTCATTACACAAAATAAAAACAATTATTTGGAACGCAGTGACTGTAAAACTCAAGATATGAATCAGTTGAACACATTTTGAACATGAGATACGAAGCGGAGACGGATCCTGACCATCGGAATAGACTGATATAAAACGACCATAAAAAGACCATAAAACAGAAGAGCTGAGCTTAGAGCTTCTCTCTTCTTTACTGTGTAACGTTTCAAAACACAGCAGAAACTTACTCAAGCTACAAAAATAAAACTAAGGAAGCTAAAGCAGTAGAGAAATGATGAGTGATAGTCACTGAGTGACTCCAACAGTCCTATCATTCTTACCCAGTCAGTCTAGACCGTCTATACTCACACGTCCACAGCTCTGCAGTTGCTGTAGTTTCACAACGATTAGTACTTTTGTGTTTACACAATAGTGAGTTCTGGTCCGCTAATTTGATTGGTCAAGCGCCAATTCCAATTCTAGCAATAGTTCATTACAGTTAAACGGTTACTGTACTCTATGGGCTGTCTGTGTGTTGCCATAGCAACACGCAACGCTCTATACAGCTGTGGCTTCTTTGGGAACTATTTCTCTTGATGGAGCAAAAATAAACAAAATATTTGTCCATATTGTGTCTGAAATGTTAGTTACTTGATATTAATTTCTTACTAATAGAACAATGAAGTAACATCACACTCGCAATCGTGTTGTCGCCGTGGCGATGTTCAGTATAATGGCACTCTTGCTCATGCAATATTGCTTTACTAACTAGCTAGCTAAATACAGCTACTACCGTTTCTTATCGGAATAAAAAAAAAAAAAAAAAAGCAGTAGCTGTTGCTACACACCCATAAGAGACTTGATTGTGTAGTTGTAGCTGTTGTTTCTTTGCTGTAGTTTTCTGGTATGTGTTTTGAAAATGAAATGATGCATTGTGGGATACAAAAGAGCACGAGGATAGCTTTGACTAAACAATGAAAGAAATAATCAATCAATCAATCAAATAAATAAATAAATAAATAAACAGTTCTTCCTGGGTCCTGATTTTCTTACCCAGTGATCCTTTAGGGCAGGGCCGCTCCACCGTCTCGCCCCTCTGAGCGCTGGGCCACTGGACGCCTCGCGCTACGCTCGGGTCACACCCCTCCTGCAGCTCGGGCTCCTGAGGTGGGCGTGGACGTGGGCGTGGGGGGCGACGGGTCACGGGCACTGTAGCAGTGATGGGGCGCAGTTCCGGGGCTTTGTTTATGGCGCCGATGGGGTGAAAGGTGGCAGGTAGCGGGCGCATGGTGGACGGGCTGGAGGTGGACGAGAACGACCGGGACGGTGTGGTGCTGGATGTCTGAGTGGTGACCAGCGGTCCTGAGAGAGAGAGAGAGAGAGAGAGAGAGAGAGAAAGACAAAGAGAGGAAAAGCTGTGGGTGGTGATCAACAGAAAGAACAAAGGGGAAGAGAAGCATTTGATGTCGTGCACAAGTATGACTCCAAAAGTTGCTCAGACAGCAAATGAGCATCTGCATGATCTAATTTATTCACATTGATGCTTTAAACATGTCTATCTGGAGGTGGAGAGAGAGACAGAGAGAGAGAGAGAGAGAGAGGCAGAGAGAGAGAGCAGTGAAAATAGAAGAGGATGAATAATTGATCGAATATGAGATATCAGATATTCCACAGTAATCAGAGAAAACCGTTAGTGACCGTCGGTAATTAAGGCTTGACGATGCTGTATTGAAAGCAAACTGAGGACTGTTAACTACTATAGACAGAGAGATCGACCTGTCTGTCTCTCTCAACCTCTCTGTCTGTCTCTCTGCCTGTCTCTCTGCCTGTCTCTCAGCCTGTCTCTCTGTCTGTCTCTCAGCCTGTCTCTCAGCCTGTCTCTCTGTCTGTCTCTCAGCCTGTCTCTCAGCCTGTCTCTCAGCCTGTCTCTCAGCCTGTCTCTCTGTCTGTCTCTCAGCCTGTCTCTCTGTCTGTCTCTCAGCCTGTCTCTCTGCCTGTCTCTCAGCCTGTCTCTCTGCCTGTCTCTCAGCTCAGCACTGAGTAATGACATGACAAACAGGACAGTACTTGTGTTTCAGAGACTCCACTGTGTGACAGCATGAAAAAATAATAAGCCTGAGTGTAGAGCCGACAATCACTGCGCATTAGACTGGGTACAAAAACAATCTGTTTCAATCTGATTCAATTTGATTTTATTCAATTCAGTTCAATTCAGTTCAGGTCAGGTCACTACATTACAGTTTGACTTGATTCAGTTCAGTTTAATTTAGTTTATTTAAGTTTAGTTCAGCTGTTAAGTTCAGTATGATTCATTTCATTTCAGTTCAGATAAATTCAGTTCATTTGTTACGTTCAGTATTATTAGTTTCCATTCATTTCAGTTCAACTCAATTCAGTTCAGTTCAAGTTTAATTCAGTTTATTTAAGTTCAGTTCAGCTAAGTTCATTATAATTCACTTTGATTCAGTTCAGTTCAATTCAGTTCATTTGTTATGTTCAGTATTATTAGTTTCGATTCAGTTCAGTTCAGTTCAATTCAGTACAGTTTGGCTCATTCCAGTTTGATTCAATTTAGTTCAGTTCAATTCAGTTTGGCTGTAAAGTTCAGTATAATTAGTTTCGATTCAGTTCAGTTCAATTCAGTTTTGTTGTTAAGTTCAGCATTATTCATTTCAGTTCATTTCAGCTATTAATTTCAGTATGATTCATTTTGTTTCAGTTCAGTTCAATTTAGTTCAGTGCAATTCAGTACAGTTAGGTTCATTCCAGTTTGACTCAATTCAGTTCAGTTCGATTTGATTTAGTTCAGTTCAGTTTAGTTTTAGTGTAGTAAAGTTTAGTAAAGTTTGTTTTGATTCAATTCACTTCAGTTCAATTGTGTTCAGTTCAGTTATGTTCAGTACAATTAGACTGGATTCAGTTCAATTAATTTCAATTCAATGTATCATTATTGGCATGGCCATATTTATTTCGGCTTTATCTGATTTTAGCAGGTTATTGGATTGAACTGTACTTAAGTGAGCTTAATTGAACTGCACTCCATAAAATGACATCTTAGAAAGTGAAAATATCTTCAATATAGTTCAATGTATCTAGTATTTCCTATTATAAGATTATAGCAAACCAAATTTAAGATTATTAAACCCATTTCTAGAGGTTTTTTTTATTATTAATTTCATGCTTGAAATACTTGTTCTATTGGCAGATACATTTTCGAATTTTAAACATTTATTTCTACAAAGAAGCAAAATTCTCTGCCAGCAGAATAAGAAAATTTAGAGCTTGAAATTAGTCTAGTAAATACGAGATAAATTTGATTATATTTAAGATATATTCACCTGCTGTCATTTTTTGTAGTGCGACGATCAAACTGATCAAAACTGAACTGAATTGAGTCAAACTGTAAAACTTTATTAAAAATAAAATCTGACATTTGCAGGTGTTTCCAAGCTACAGTCAGATTTCTTTTTTTGCTGTGGATATTTTTGTCCTTCCTGTAATTAGAAATTTGCAGGAAGGCCAGAAACGTCATGTTGGCATGAAGGTGGGTCAGGGGTGTCGCTGTGGATCTGTAGTACTCACAGTGACAGCAGTAACACACACACACACACACACACACACACACAGCCTCTGAGTTCGGTCAGTACTGTGAGTGGACATGGCTCTAATGTAAAACACGATCCAGAGTGAAATCTCCACGCTGACAGATCTCCATTTACACCACTCAGCGTACCTGCACTGTTGCTATAGCAACTCCTGTGGATATGTTGATGATGATGATGATGATATTATCTAATATTAGCGCATTAGCTCTTAGAGGTCTATTATGTTTAACTTAGCAGTCTAAAAAAGCATGAATATGATTAAAACATAATTAATTGTGTGGCCTTGTAGATACAAAGTTGTAGATAGAAACTTACTCGTCCTCTTCCACCCACACTCTTACTTTATTTACTTCGTCTCTCTCTTACTGTTTCTCTCGATCACTTTGTCCATGTGTATCCTTCCTTATTCTTCCTGCATCTCTCTTTCTCTCAGTTCCACCCGGTTCACAGGAGCATTATTAGCATAACCACATTAACCTTCTGTGCGCTTTCCGAGTCAAGATGACCCGAAACACGAAGATTTATGCATTCAGCTGAGATTTCTTTAAAAGTCATATTTATATTACACAACTGATGTTCTGATCACTGTGACCTCGGCAGTAATAAGGGCATTTGGTTCTCCGTTTCCATCAGAGTCGCTCTTCACTCGGATGAAGGGACGATGGATTGGACATTTTAAGGTAACTGTTGCAGCTTTTACCTTAGGGCTGTGTTACAGAATTGACAATATTTATATAAATAATAATGCTCATAAATAAGTGTATGAAAAAAAAATCGAAGCTGGATATTGCATGTAGTATTCTTTCCAAACATCTAACTGGAGTTATTGTTTGATTATTTTCCAATAACAGCGTTTTATTCCTCTTACACCACAGCAATTGGACAACAAACACATTGACTTACTTATTAAAAAATATCAGCATAAACAACGTATCCCTTTATAGTTACATTTAATGTTGTGGAGACGTTTAGATAACATTTATGGAAGGAGTCTCCAGTGTCAGTGCTCTGTAACAATCAGAGGTAAAGCTGTAACTTAAGTTTTCAGACATTTTCAGGACACAGGAGTTTACGCATTGCTTGCTTTGTTTCTCCGTAACATGACAAGCTGCAAGAACAGGAACTAAATTGTTTACGGATATTCCACATCATTAAATGTAACTATAAGTGGATAAAAAGTATGGTGTATGGCTCTTTAATAAATAAAACCTGTAACCGTTGGCAAATTCCTGTGGTATAAAAGGAATCAAACACTTCAGGATATGCAGTTGTAGGAAATTAATCAGCTTCAGGGTGGTAACAGTAACTCCACCTCATGACACCACCCTGTTGTTGGTTATTTTCCTACAACAGCACAACATGGAGTGTTTTATTCCTGACGCATTACAGATCTGATTCTCAGCTTGGTTTGATTGTCCTCTAGTTTTGCTTCTGATCTCTGCATTTCTACCTGTCGTGGGGTCGGGCGGTCCGAACTCCAGCGGGTAGCGCAGCACGTTGTAGTTGTTCCAAACGTAGAGCTGGTTGTCACGGGGGTTGTAGTCGATGGACGAGATGTACTGGTAGGGGTTGGGGAAGACGATGTGCACAGGCTCCTCCTGGTTGCGGTTGGTGTTGTAGGCGTACAGCACCAGATCTCCGCCCGCCTCGCTGTCGTCGTCCTGGTACACAGAGCGCACCGCGTACAGCACGCCGCACGCCATGAAGGCGTTGGACGCCAGCCGCTTGTCGAAACTCGTCTCCCATGTGCCCTCGAAACGCAGAGTGTATGGGTTCACCTGTCGCCGAGAAAGAGAGACAGAGAAAGATAGAGACAGAGAGAGAGAGAGAGAGAGAGAGACTCAGTTCAAAAGCTGGATGACGACATGAGCTGCGTTCACTTGCAGCAGAAAAGCTTGTACTTCTGAAAATCAGCACGTCAGCAGCAGAGGAAACGGCTTTCACACTGTCAGGATTAAACACACACACACACACACACACAGTCAGAGATGCTTCCTGTGTGGAAGAGCAGTCCAGCTCCACCCTGACCGCTCTCCCAGATCATTATTTCCACCCGTGTCGAGTTTGTTTTGTTGTCTACTTGTCATGTTACATTGGTCTGTGTATATACAGGCCGTGTGTGTGTTTGTGTGTGTGCGTGTGTGTGTATATATATATTGCATGTGTCTACTGTAATTGTGTCATGACTTCAGTGATCCGTGTCTCTGTAGTTTTCTGCTCTCCTGTTGTTTACCCGTGTTGAGGATCATGACTTTTGGATATTTTCATGTTGCACCTGTCTGTTTGTATTCAGATTACACTGTTGGAAAGGGATGAATAAAAAAGCGTGAGCACATCCATCCTACCAGCTTAACATTTCATTTAATAGACTGTTAAAATTGTGTTTTTCACCCAGATAATATCCTGGTACTGAAACTTCAGACTGTGATTATATATTTATATACTATATATATACTATACATATATATACATACATATACATATACACCCACACAGTAGTGTGCAAAAGTCTTAGGCACATGCAAATAAATGCTGTAGCGCAAAGATGCCTTCAAAAATAATGAAATTAAATGTTTCTACATTTAAAAAAATACTATAAAGAGCAGTAAACAGTAATAAATGAAAGAAAGTCAATATTTGGTGTGATGATCCTTCGCGTTAAAAAAAAATAGTAGTACAGTGTGTGCAGTTTTATAAGGAAATGAGCTGTAAGTGTTACTGAGCATCTTGCAGAAGCAGCCACAGTTCTTCTGGAGACTTTGACTGTCGACTCGCTTCTTATTTCTGCAGCGAAACCCAGCAGCCTTCATTATGTTTTTATCTGAAAAGTGTCTCTTATGGAATCTGCTGCTTTCTTTACTGACATACAAACA
>CM040476.1:3174770-3183261 GCA_022758105.1 Pangasianodon gigas | reverse complement strand
AGTATTCTTTTATATAGAAACATTTAATTTCATTATTTTTGAAAGCATCTTTGCTCTACAGCATTTCTTTGCATGTGCCTAAGACTTTTGCACAGTACTGTATATATATATATATATATATATATATATATATATATATATGTTGCTCTTCTTTCAGCTGCTCCCATTAGGGGTCACCACAGAGGATCATTGCTCCGCATATTTGATTTGGCACAGTTTTTATGCCGGATGCCCTTCCTGATGCAACTCTCCAGAATTTTATCCGGGCTTGGGACCGGCAGTGGAAGTGCACTGTCTTGTGCAAACCCAGTGGCTGGGGTTAGTTCCCTGGCCAGGAATCGAGCCCAGACTGTGGCGGTGAGAGTGCTGAGGCCTGACCACTAGTCCTCCAGAAACCCAAAAATATATACATATATACTAAACTTAATTTAAAAAGAGACTGAATATAGTTATAAATGGATTAAAAGGCACATTATTCTTTAACAAATTTAAAAAATATAGTGAAGTTTGACATTGAAATTGCTGTATATAAGGAATGAAACACGTGATGTTTTAGGTCCTCATTGATTTTTTTCCTATATCAGCATAGCACGTGTGTTATTTCTCACCTAATACACTTTTGTTTTAAAAAGAGCAGCACAGCAAGGTGAAGAAATCAGGTTTAGGATTTTAAATCCCAACACACAATAAATGTATTCTGTTCCTAAATCGACAGAATAATTGTATTAAATAATCGTGATTTTGATACTGGGTAAAATAGTTATATTTTTTAAAACATTTAATCTCTGATTCTGACATCCACCACAGTTACTGTTATTTTTAATCTTATTCTGATGTTCTTTGTATAGAGCTTTTAACAATACACTCTTCGCAAAAATGTCTCTTTAAGGATTCACTGAATAGTTCAGGGTTCCTAGCTTCCAAAAAAGCTTCTATGTAGAATCTTTGTCGCAATGTCATATTGCAAACAAACACAGAGTCCGAGGAACAAACGAAACGTGGTAATTCCTCAATCCCTTCAGCCGTCACCATGTCAACTGTCTTCTCATTAGCATGACGTTAAACTCAGCTCGAATACATCGCATCACCCCGTCACTTTAAATCTTCAGTTCTTAATGAAACTGAGCGACCTGAGGCCGCTTTGTCACGTCGCGTCACTGCCAGTGTGAACACAGAGTCAAAAAAAAAAAAGAGATTAATAGGGTAATAGAGAAACTAAAAACAGTAGGAAGGAAATAATGGGAGTGAAGAGAAGGAGTGAGAAGAGAGGGAATGGATGAGAAGAGAGAGGAGGATAGGGATTTGCTGGGTGTTTATAGAGATAGAGGAAGCCGGCATCATCTGTGCTGTTACATCACAGGGGACCCGAAGTGTGAGAGTGAAGGAAAAAAATGGTGGGGATTTCCATGATAAACTCCCGCCGGTTCTTTACGACACTACAAGGCCTTACACTAATCGATTTTATAAGCTGCTTGTGAATATAACCCTGACTTGTAAGTGGAATACACACACACACACACACACACACACACTGTAAAATTTACTGTGAGGACGAAGCCAAGCAGCTTAGACGACGAGACACTGACAGAGCCTCTTCCTCATACACAGCTTCCACCTTTAAAGAACTACTGCTTTTTAAGATACCTATCATTAAAGGAATAATCCAGTGATTTAAACCCGATCTCAAGTGTAGTGTAAGTGTCATAGCCACAAATGAGATGGCACACAGCTTTTCTGTTCTTTTCTTAGAGAAAATTTGAAATTCTTGTTTACAGCTCTGCTGCATAGAGATTAGGTTGAAAAACACTGGAGTAGTCCTTTAAGATCACACAGATTTAAACCAGCCATCCAAATTCCACCTGGTTTTTAAAGCATTACTGCTTTTCAATTCTTTAAAGAATTCTTTAAAAAAAACAAAACAAAAAGGGACAAAAAAATCCAAAAAAGCTCCTGAGCTGCTGTGAGTCATCCTTAGAGTCATGTAAACGTGACTCATTCAGCGTGTATATAGCAAACGTCATCACACCCCAACTTTAGGCACAAAAGAAGTCTGACTGCAAAGTGACAGACAGGAGTTGGCAGCCAATCAGGGGACAGACAGAGTTATTATAGTGTAAGAGGAAAAAGGATTTGGTGCGAAGCTGGTTAATGATAGATGACATTATTCTCAGCTGATTTATCCTTGTTGTGGAATTTATATTAATTATATTATATTAATTTATATCTTTAGCCAGTCATGTTGAGCTACAGAACACATGATAGCCAGCCTGGGACTAACTAGCTAGGTGTTTGTGAGCTTCTCTGTATTTTCTGTATTTCATACTCAGTTATATGGGATGAGAGCGAGTCATCTGGGACGCCTGCTTGCCTTTGGTGTGTAACATATTTATTGCTGTGAGACACAAGCCAAAAGCGCAGCTCGCTGGGAGATTACACCTGAGCAAACGAGAGCTTTTTGTTTTTTCGACCGGGTACTCTGTAACTGTGACAGACACAATAAAAGTTATTTTTTTCCTCAGAACACTTCTGTAACTTCTGAAACACATGAGAACAAATGAGCCGCATCCCAAACTGCATAACAGTATACTAAATATCTGTATTCGTATTTAAATCCAAAGTGGGCATGGCCTAAACCAGAACTGTTTTTGGTTGTTTTATAATTATATATAAACCCTAGCACTATTTCCTTGTGTGGAACAGCCTGCAATATTTTCTAACATATTTAGTTCCTAGAATATAAAGCAACTACTCTAAAGAAAGTACTTTAATTAAACCACCATGACCCTGACCAGGCAGTTACTAAGGATGAAGGAATGAAGGCTGTAAATGCTTCAAATAATTTGTTTCTCTCGTGAGCTTCATATCTGACCACTTGCTTGCTCACTACTGCATTAAACACTTCCTGTTCACGTAACTTTTATTGTTGAGTTCCACGAGATCCTGGTTCCAATGCACACCTCTAGCCTCAACCACATGCCCTGTGAACCTTTCTGTCAAGTTTCATGGTGTCATTAATATTTAGTGCATTTAGAGTTGGGTAGAGTAGCCAAAAATCTTACTCAAGTAAAATTAGTTACATTATAAAAAGAGTTACTCAAGTAAAAGTAAAAATATTTATCAGGTACTTTACTTGAGTAAGAATAAGAATGTATGTAGTGGAACGTAGCACAGCATCAGATTTAGGCTACATTATAGAACATGTAGCGGTGATACTGATAGTCATGAGACTAACTAACTAAACTACAAAACAGAAATTAATTCAGGTTCACTGTCAGGATGAGAAATGGACCATGGCTAGCTTTAACATCTGTACAATGCGTAATGTTACACAACACAAATACAACCGTCACGTTTTCTCAAGTTCAACCTGGAATTCTTGTACATTCCAATGACATTTTCCAGGAAAAAAACTAGACAATGCATTACATATCTATTATTTTTACCAACTGGAGGTAAAATATTAGTTCTGTATGCAACCAGCGTACATGTCCTGCCTCAGCACAGATTCCACAGATTTATCCAACTCGGTCATTGCTAACCTTAGCGTGACCGGCAACGTTTGACCGGTAAATGGTAGCGATGTAGGGCGTGGCCTCGGTAAGAGTCAAACATGAAAACATGTGACAGGTAATAAAGAACCAAGAGGAATCTTAGTGAACAAAGCAAGCAGAATATCCAGTGAATTATAAAACGGGGGGAAAATAAATGACAGGAAGATTGTAGCTTAATGTATTGAAATAAAATGTCTTTAAAAGTTCACTTGAGTAAGAGTAAAAAGAAACCAGCATTAAAACTACTCATAGAAATACAATTCATTCAAAAAGTTCAACAAATAAATGTAGTGGAGTAAACATAGCATTGCTCAGTGTCCATTTGGTGGTTTGGGACACAGCCCTGAATTCTGCAAATACAAATACATTTTTTTGGGAATAAACTAATTATGTGTTCTAAACAAATACATATACGGATACAAACTGAAGGTATGCGCTATTCGTTTTTTTTTTTTTCTAGAAAACTTGAGAGAAAGGTTCACAGGGTATCTGATTGTGTCTAAAAAAAAATCACGTGAACAGGAAGTTTTTACTTCCAAAAGGTGGTCAGACATGAAGGTCACGGGACACAACAAAGACGTATAAGATGCATTTACAGTGTTCGTTCATTCATCCTTAGTAACTGCCTGGTCAAGGTCCTGGTGGTTTAAATGACTAGTTTCTTTATGTTTTGGGAAATAGAACTAAATTTTGTTCTATCACAAGCAGGTCCACAAGAGAATAGTGATAGGGTTTGTATTCAAATGAAAAACAAACAAACAAAAAAAACTATTTTGGTTTAGGCCACACCCATTTTGGGTACAGATACAGATACAGGTATGAATATTTGGAACACTAAACAGATACAGGTAGTGGCATTGTGTTCAGTAAATACATACAAGTAATTTGTTACTGTACTTTAGTCTGTACTTTTTTTTACTCCACTACATTTAGTCTGTACTTTTTTTTTACTCCACTACTAAGCAAAATATCTTACTTTAACTCCATTACTTTCTGCAGCACGTCAAGCATTACTTAGTCTGATGTAGGAGAAAACTGGATTGACTAAAATATCAGAATACGACACATTTTCAGATTGAAGCGAATCAATGATAGAGCCTTTTAACTGGCAGAGAAAGCTAGCTGTGAGCCGTGTATAACATACAGCTAGAGCTTTGAAAGGCTCAAAAATGCCCGGCGGATCAAATGAGGCTGGGGTATGACTCATTTATTTCCAAATGCAGGCTGCGTCTCTCAGCAGGAAGAGAAGAGAAAATCTCAAAAAATGCGCCATCTAATTTGAGGAAAGAGTTTCTGCCATGTTTAATAAATATGAATGTTTCTCCTAAACTCCTGGTTTGGTGTGTGGTCAGAGAGGTCTCTAGAAACTGATCAATAAAAATAATACAATAAAATTAAATTTGACAGTTGAAAGCAGGTACTTTTACACCTTAAAAGTAAATACAAGACTTTATGTTACCAAAGGTAGCCCTACCTTCACTCAAGTACAGGATTTTTGTACCTTGTCCACAACTGATTGTGGTACACCTTTACTGAAGGTGTACTACTCGCCACTCGCAGCTGTGAGATCGGAGCACAGCCTTCGTTACCTCGCTATGCTCTTCCACAAGCAGCTTACGATAGCACCAAAGAGGGCGACATTTAAAAACTTTTACATCCTGTAACTTAGTACATTAGGCAAAATTAGTCTTTTTTTTCCCCAAGGTTAATTCTCTATCAGTTAGTTGAGTTCAACATTTGAATGATTCCCTCCCATGTTCATGAAGCTCCACCCCCAGGATTTACTGTGGCCCGTAGAGTAGAGTGTCTATAAAATGACTGACAGGAGGCGTGTCCAAACACAAACAAGCATTCTGGACCAGAAGTCAGTTTTCCAAATGGGTTTTCTCAGTGTCTTAATACACTTGTGCTAAGGCCATGGCTTAGTGAATTTTTTTTAAATCATGTTCTACATATCTTCCAGGTTATTTGTACAAGTTTGGAATTAAAAAATTGACTATTGCACCTTTAAGTCAAAGAGAGACAGTATATTTCATGTGAGACTCCGTATATTATGCTAACTAGCAAATTTGTCAATGTGGACCAGTTTGTACATCTGCTTTGCTGAAATTAGTTGAAAATCATGTGGAAATGAGGGAAACTATGCACAACAGGAGGAACTCAGTCTGGTTGGTTCTTTGACAATATGAACATTGCCAGATAGCCTAGCTTGGACCTATATTTATTGGCCAGATTATCAGTTTATATTGGTGCACGCTGTAGGTCTAAAATTTCAGACTGTAGCCTCATCTATCAATAAAATAAGACCCTGACAGGACCACCATCACTGATCAGGTGTTACTTGGCTGGTGGCACTGACATGGAGGTCTGTAGTAGCGTTGTATGTTGTGCTTTAAAGTAGGTCTGAAAGCTTGAGGGGAACTCGGTATGTCTGCAGGTTTTAAATTGTATTTCTAATCTTAGTAGGTAGGTAGGTAGGGCTGTTACTCTCTCGGAAGCCCTCATGCTGGGGTTAAAGAGGACCAGTGGCCAGGTTGCTGCACCGGAAAAGCAGCCTGCTGTTAAATGATTTGCTTGAGGCCACATGAGCAGCAGTTGGGGAAAAAGGTAATGGACATCAGGGTTTGTCTCGTATGTCATCCCCGCTCAAGCACAGAAAAAAAAAAACACTAAACAGCCGGTGAAATCTGGGTCTACAAATCAAAACTTCTTGGAATGTAGGACTTTATTTTTATACCGAATCTTATTTAACGGCAAGTGATAGCGATATTAGTACGCTAGTTATCACTGGAACTATAAGACAGGTAAAGGGTAAAGGAGACTACAGCAGGTCGGTTACAATCCACACTCACACGGTGGAGATGGTGTAGGAGCTGGTGTAGGGTGATGGTGATGGTGTAGGAGCTGGTGTAGGGTGTGGAGGATCAGGATAGGGCAGGAACTTGTGGGCTTTTTCACTGGGGAAGCGGAGGGTAAACCAAGGAACAGCACTCCGAGAGAAGATTAAATGATCACAACTTTTTTTTTTTTTTGTCTTGTCACAGCTATGACAGCTACACTAGGACAACCTATAATGACTTTTATTCATAAGCAAATAAAAAACAAACAAACAAAGAAAGAAATAAATAAATAAATAAATAAAAGCACATGTATATGCCAACAAAGGTTATGGGTTCACATAATTTTAGCTTTGTTATTTTATTTCAGTGGAAGTAGAAGTAAATCAAATATTAACAATAATAAGTAAAATAAATAAATAAATAAACAGTAATAAAATATAATGACCAATAAAATAAAAATGACAGTAATAAAACACAATAATAAGTATTAACTGTAATAAAATATATCAGTACGTAATAAAATAGAAAATGCATTTAACAAATGAATAGAATATGCCAATAATAATTACAAATTAAAAGTAAATATACCAAAACATAATAATAATAATAATAATAATAATAATAATAATAATAATAACAATAATAATAATAGACATCTATTTAACAATAATAAAATATAACAATTAACAATACAGTTAAAAATAATAATCTAAAAATATATTGTTATAAATATAACAATAGAAAAATTGAAAAACAATAGAAAAATGAATAAACTTAAGAATCAGGAAATTCTGAGTGTGTTTCTGAATTAACAATGAAATCAGTCAGCGTTTAGTTTGAACGATGGAGAAAACACGCCTCAGTGTTGAGGATTTGGACGCTACAGTAGCTCTGTGTTTTCTGGGATTTAAACTCGAAAACGTCTGCTCTTCAAAACTAGACCTCTCCGTACCTCAGAAACTCCCGCACTGCCTCCTCGCTCCAAACCTACTGTAATGCACTTTTCACTGGATCTCCTATAATAAGACCACGAGAGGCCGCCAATCTGGACTCCGTGCCGCCGATGGCGTTTCCACGGCGTCGAGGAAGAGGGAGTGAATTACAAGGTTTTGGCTGCATCCTGCTTGTTCTGCTGTCTCCGAAACGGCGTTACTAGCTTTTAAATGTCTCGCTGCAGCCTTACACACTTCACAGAGTCTACACCAAATTAGATTTTGAACTCGCTGAGGGACTGAGCTGGCTCCAAAGATCAGGAACTCACTGCCCACAGACATTTCATCACACACACTTACCCCATTACCAGAGCTTAAAAACAGTTGAAGAGTCTCTCTCTCTCTCTTTTTTTCTCTAACTAGTTTTTAACTCTTGTTATTTTAATCAAGACTTTAAAATACTTTCTAATTGTTTTCTTTTCACTTGTGTAACTCATGCTTTATTGTGCCTTTATTGAATTTCCATATTGGTTTCATGTTTATTTTATAGTTTTCTTTCTTTTTCTTTCTTTCTTTCTTTTTTCGTACCCTGTGTCGTTTTGCCTAAATGGATAATATTGTTATTATTCAAACCGGATCTTGCTGTGCAGCTCTAAAAGCGGCGAGCCGACGCCACAATTGCTCATTATGGGAGAGAAATATTTGCATAATATCCATAACCACAAGGGCTGAAATTCTGTGCAGTTCAGTGTAGCATTTAAAACCTATGCAAAAAAAGAGAAAAAAAGAGAAAAGACTTACAGTCAGGTCCATAAGTATTTGGACAGTGACACAATTTTGGTAATTTTGCCTCTGTATACCACCACAATGGATTTGAAATGAAGCAGGTGGGATTGAAGTGTAGACTTTCAGCTTTAATTTAAGTGTTTAATAAAAGTATTGCATCAATCATTTAGGAATTACAGCAATTTTTTTACAGAGTCCATCCATTTTGGCAGGATCAAAAGTAATTGGACAAACTACCATAATCATAAATATTAGGAATATTTTTAATACTTGGATACCTTTGCAGTCAATGACTGCCTGAAGTCTGGAACCCATGGACATCACCAAATGCTGAGTTTCCTCCCTTGAGCTGCTTTGCCAGTCCTTTACTACAGCTGCCTTC
>CM040476.1:3147270-3169770 GCA_022758105.1 Pangasianodon gigas | reverse complement strand
CGAGGTGAAGGTGTCTGAGGAGACGTGATTCGAGACCCAGTGCAGCGCAGTGGCATCGCTACACATGTAACCGGTTATCATTTTAACCTGCAATATCAGCTTTCATTAACAGCTGATCAACACGGCTTTTAATGCCTCAGGGTACGTATTTCTTTTTCCCAGATGTTTCATATGCAGTCACTGGCCAAATGTTTATTACTGTAATCTCTAGTAACTAATAAAAATCATTTATATAATGATCTCATATAGATTTCCACTATAATCTATCATTGCCATGTAGTTTGTAGTACAGCTAGCTAAATATCTCTGAATGAGAAGTGGACAAATCAGTAGCCTGAGCACCAGGACAAGCAGATAATGCATTATTTTTTCTCAGCTAATGTGTTTTTTTCTCCTGTCCACTAACCGGAGAAAGGAAAAAATGCACTAATTGACTTTTCTAGATCTATATTTTTTACTTTAATATATACTCTTAGGCATAACTTGCTCCAGTTCTTTAATATATTTCCTGGTTGAATGACACTACTAGCGTGTGCTCCTTACTCGCTAAAGTACACACTGATCCATTCTGGCCACTGATAGCAGCTATTTTTAAATGTAGGCTCATATAGAAAACAGAGACACTTTTTTTTTTTTTTTTTTTTTAGAAATTATTCATGCATGGATGTGGAAATAGTAACTGAACGGATTAAAATACAGAACATTGCTAATAGCATGTCGAGTGAAATAGCAATGAAGAGCAATTAGCGACTCAGCCACAGACTGGAAGAGCGTCTTTTATGTGCCACAGATCAAATGTTGTTGCTGCTGTTTTGATGCTACATTAAAAGGAGCACTCACTTGTTAACTAGTTAACTAGCTTGTCATGCTTCAGTTTGTGTGTTTCAGCCTAGTTAATTATGTTTCCTAGCAAAGAAAGCATGAGACTCCGCAGCATATGTGGAGCGAGATGATAAACTTTAAAACTGTCCACCCCCTGGATGGCTTTGAAATATATTTTCCGGAGTGTGATGTCTGGCTTGGTGACCTACATTTTAAAGTATTTTGTCCAACATGGCTGAGTGCGATTCTGTATCATCTGACACTGAAAATTGCATCGTCCTCGCCTCACTGTTGATTTTACACCTATTACTACTTCCTGTTTATGACTCCTGTTTGATGGACAGCCTACAAATATTTAACATCCTGCTACTGTTCTGGAAAAAACCCCAGAAAAATTCCAGATTTGAGAAGTTCATCTTGGAGAAAACAACACTAAAATCCTCTCTCTCTCTCTCTCTCTCTCTCACTCTCTCTCTCTCTGGTCTGGTACTTCATGTACAGAGCAGTCTATCTGTATCTGAGTCTCTCTCATTAAAATTCATAAACACCTGTGCACCCTTGAGCCTTTTTTGCTTTAACAATATGCACACAAATGCAAACTCTACCTCTTTCACTGTGTGTGTGTGTGTGTGTGTGTGTGGTACGTATCAATCCTTCTCTGGTGCGCCCTACATAAAAGATGGACACGAAAGCGAGGTATAAAGCTGTGTATGCATTTGTGTGTGTGTGTGTGTCTGTGTGTGTGTTACTAGTTGTCTAACAGTGACAGGTCCTGAGTACAGAAGCACATTCCCAGAGTCTATAATCTGTCGATCGATCGATCGATCCTTAAGGCAACGTGTGTTAAAGACCATAGGTGACACGAACCCTCGATCGTTATTCAGATCAGAAGACGGAGGAATAATTCAAGCGAAAGGCAGGACAGAAGGGAGAAGAGGAAGAAGGGATGAGGCACAGGGATGTAGTGGTGAAAAAAATGCAGGTAAACCCTAAACCCTGAGTTTCCACCGCAGGAACTCGTTCAGGAACTCCATGGAAAATTGATCTATGGGATATTTTCAAGGTAACACCATGAGTGATTTCCTGACGTGGCAGTCATGTGATGCACTAAATCAGCCAGAAGTTAGAGATTTAAGCAACAAGGGCTGAGTGAAGAGAAGTGGGCGTGGTCAGGATAGGTGATAAAGTTAAACAGAGGATGATTTGATGCAAATGATAAGTGATTTTGTGTATTTGTGTGTTTAAGGTAACAGTGCTTATCCTCCACTACATGCCTGATTAAAGCGAGACAGATAGGAAGTAGTGTTTTTGTGTAACATTAAGGTGGAGAAACAAAACAAACCTGCAGGCGTGCGAGTGCAAAGATACATCCATACAGATGTCTAAATGGGACATATGCGTATTAGTGGAGCTAGAGAGGCAGGAGGGAGATTATGCAAACACATGGGCGGTTAGCGTGGTTGGAAATGGGCCAGGACTGAGATCCAGAGGGGGGGGGTGAGGAGGGGGGGTTCAAACGTGGCATCTGGTTAGAGGGTAAATTAACCGGGATGCTTTTAATCCCACTCCGACCCAGTTTACACCCAGTTTAGGTCTAATATGACACACGTCATGACAGAGACTTCTGATTAGCCGGCAGAACTGTTTAGAGATAACTGTTACCCCAGAAAAAGGCGGTGAACGAGTGTTCTATTCATGTAAATGACTGTTTTCAACAGGTTAGGGTGTAAAAAACGAACACTTAATTCTGCAAATAGAATAGATTGATTTGCTTAAACACAACTAACTAAATGAACAACACCTTTAAAGCTGCAGTATGTAATGGAGATGTGCCCCTAAATTACAGTGATTAGTGTCTGTACCCACCTGTGATTTTCTGATGAACTTAACTGGATCTATTTCTCAGAAAGAAAAAAAAAAAGTCATTTAAACCACCTTGACCAGGATAAAGCCATTACTGATGCTGAATAAAAGCAGTAAATGCCGCTTCAACACCATATATACGCTCTCATGTTAATGAACGTGGTCTTTCTTTTTCCCGCAAGCTTCATATCTGACTGATCTCGCCTGTAAGAATGTAAAAAATGCCCGCTTACACAATGGAGTCAGTAGGATTAAAAAGTTGGAGCTGTTGGGTTTGGATTCGAGCCTTCCTCACACAGGATCACTGACTGACATCACATCCTTAGACTTGAAATTCACCACAAAATGCAACCATCTTCACAAAAAAAAAAAAAAAAAAAAAAGACACCTGGTTGGAAGACTGGGCGTGATCTCTGCGTGGGATCAGTGGGTGTGGCTTTGGGCTCTTAGATAACTCAAATGCATCCTTTTTATACTTCTCTCTTTTTCAGTAAGCTAGCTGTAAAAATTATGAAAAGATATAAATTTTTTAGCAGTAAAAATTATGAAAGGGTATAAATATGCCTGTCAGGTTTGCTCACATTATCTAGCTGACTAGAAAAACTCTTTGACTTTCTTCTTCTTCCATATATCAGTTTAAAGACTGTGTTCTGGGATCTGCAGATAGACCCTGCTGTTGCAAATTGACAAAAATTACCTACTGCAGCTTTAACGGTTGGAAGAAATAGTCCAAAAAGGACAGCCTTTACCTCGGGAGTTCAGATGCTTCCCAAAATCACTGTCTACTAAGGCAGCCTCCTCCCTAAGGGAGCACCTGACTGGCGACAGGACAACATTTTAAAGTGCCCACGATTGCAATCGCAAGGTTCGCCTCTCCTCTGGACCCACACATGTAGCATGAAGCAAAGCTGGACAGAAAGATTGTAGATTAAAAGGTAGAGCGATGGCAGTGATGGATGGAAAGCTGGAGAGGAAGAGTATGAGGAGAGAGAGAGAGAAGAAGAAGATGAGGATGAGCTAGTCTGAGGGAGACTCTGAAAACCTGCATATAATGAGAACACGAGAGATCGGAGAGAGAGAGGTATCGACCAATCAGAAGGAGGGAGAGGGGAGGGGGAAGGGGAAGGTGGATGGTAGGCTTTTAAACATGAGAGAGAAAGCAGACACTGAGGCACCTAAAAATGGGAGAAGAGAGTGCCGCGGGTGGAGGGCAGAGCGGATCTGAGTATCAGCGCGTCACACAACTAATCAGACAAACTCTCACACAACAACACACACAATTTAAAGAGCATCCTGAAGGAAGGAAAGCAAAAACGAACGAGGGGACGTGGAAGAGACGGGGACAGGGGAGGGGGATTGGGGGAGGGGGGGGCTGAGAGATTATCTCGTACGTATGGTGTAGAGAGGAGTCGCTCGGATCTGGATTTGGAAATTAACTGCAAACAATAAAGGAATGAATAAATCATAGTCAATGGGACGGGAGGAAGGTGGGGGAGGGGAGGACGTGTCAGGAAAGCGATATGAAGTATGACTCAATGCTGCAAGGAGAAATGACCTGATGGAACACAGCAGAGACTCCTGTCACTGAGCACAAAGTGATATGTGTGTGTGTGTGAGTGCGTGTGAGTGTGTGTGTGAGAGTGAGTGTGCATGAGTGTCTGCAGGTCTTCCATGAAGTTTGCATGTGCATGTGTGTGCCTGCGTGTCTGTACTGTACACCGATTACTGCATGTAGGTTAGTCGTGTGTGTGTGTGTGTGTGTGTGTGTGCGTGTTTGCCGTCATCTGAAGCAAGGAGAACAATCTAGAAGGATTGCAGAGTACTGGTTAGAAGAGAAGAGAAAAACAAAAGCAGGAAAGGGAGAGAGTGAGAAAGAATGAAAGAGAGAGAGAGAAAGAGAGAGAGATAGAAATAGGAACTGTCCCAAATGGCACCCCGCAGTTCTGCATAAATTCTGCACTTCAATAAGAGCGAGAAAGTGCAAATCTATTGTAAGGCAGTGTTTCAGTTTAAAAGCGTGAATGAGTTTAAAAAAAATAAAAAGAGCGTCGGCTACTAGCAGTGGTAGCTAATGTAACATAATAACGTATTGCACACTAGTTAGCTAGCTAAGTGCACTAATACAGACTAAGTTTATGAAAATGTGGCATGTCGTGTTTGTACCCTCGACAAAACGTCACCAAGTTGTTGGCCAACATCTTGGCTTTGAGCTGTTATGCTCTGTCCTTGTGATGCACGTAAAATATATTATCAAACTTGTCTTCCATTTTCTCTCAGCGAAAAGTGTGATTTTATTAGCCAACGCTGAGGCGATTCTCTCTTTGCATCCTCAAGACTTAAGAGCTTTTTAAGTCAAAGGTACTCGAGGTCGAGTGATCTTGACTCTGTGTGTTGCTTGGAAATTGAGAGTCAGCTCCATAAAAGTATTCTTCCTATCGGTGATGCCATGGGAGTCCAAGAGAGCCAAATTGTCCGTTCTCTCTGGGTGGGAGGGGCATGCTGTGTCTCTCCCCTGTCAATCACAGCAACAGAGGTCAATCATGCCTATGTATGTGGAAGAGGGCGGATAGCGCTTTCCTCCGAGTGTACTATCCTGCCCTGTGACGGAGCAGTTTGAAAAGATGTGGTTGGCTGGCTTCACGTGTCTTGGAGGAGGCATGTGTTAGCCTTCACCCACCCCAGTTTGTAGCTGTCGTATGATTGGGTAATGCTGGTTGGTGGGTGGGAGTCAAGACTACATTAGGGTGAAAATGGGGGCGAAAACTTAAATCAAGTTAAATTAATGATGGGAGACACTTTGTCCCCTTCCGTGTCATGGTCATGAGACAAGAGCAATGTGCTTGTGATTGTTTGTTTGCTTGTTTTTCTACTCCTGTCTCTGCCCCTGTCCTGCCACTGGTTTGTTGTCCTAATGTGTTCACCTGTTCTATGTTAGTTTTTGATTAGTATGTCTGTGTATACCCTTTCTCTTTCTTTGTTTCCCTTATTGCAGCTTATTTATCGTTGTTTATTTATCATGATTTGTCAAGCGTTGTTTCATGTTTCCTGGTTTTTGAGTCTTGCCCGTACACCTGATTACGATTGCTGGATTTGCAATCGTTTTAATAAAACCCACGCTGAGTTTACACACTTGCGTCCTGCCTCATGGACCCGCACGTTCTTGTTCAATGTTCTTGCTCTCTGCTGTCAGTAAACCCGTCCACTCTGAATTATTCCTCAACGATATCGCAAAGCGTTATGGGAAGAGGCCGCTGTTGAGTCCACATCGATAACGGCACTCGAGAGCACACTGTTGAACCCTAAAATGAGAAATGGGACAGCCTCAAGGTGATATTTGGGACCAGGAAAAGAGACAGAGAAAAGAACGAAAGAAGAAGAAAAGAAGAGGAAGAACGAAAAGGTAGGGGCAAGGAAGCGAACATCGAACATGACCACTACACAAGGTGCTGGGTTAGGAGAGGAGAGGAGAGGAGAGGAGAAGGGAATGAGAGGAGGAGAGGGGGATCTGTGGATTTTATGTTCATTGTGGTCTTTACCTTTTTGATCCACTTCTATTCAAGCATCAGAAAAAAGGAGAAAGAGAGAGATAAAGACAGAACAAAAGAGACAGAAAGAGAGACAGAATTAGAGAGAGAGAGAGGGAGAGAGAGAGGGAGAGAGAGAGACAGGACAGAAGAGAAGATCGAAAGAAAAAAGAAAAACAGGTGCAGGAAAAAGAGAAAATTGAGATTCAATAAAAGCTTGTCCTTTCTCTCTTGTCTACAAATCATGTTATTTTGTGTGTGAGCATGTGTGTATATGTGTGTATGTGTGAGGGTGTAAGAGTGTGTGTGTGTGTGTGTGTGTGTGCTGTTGGCTCTTCAGAGAAAGGATGACTCAGGTGAAAAATGAGGAGGGAGAATGGCCTCGACTGCTTTTAACTCTGTTTCAATAACCCCGTCCTGCTCCGTCTTCCTTCTTTTCTTTACACACCAACGGCTTCCACACTCATCTCCCCCCTGCTCCCTCCATCATCATCCCCTTCTCCCTCCCTCCCTCCATCAGTCCCTCCGCCCTCACGTCCATCTTCGCCAGCTCCGGGCCCTGTGAGGGAGAGAAAGCTGGAAAAGGAGATGTGTAAAGCTCCGCAGCAGCTGTGAGGGAAAAGAGAGACAGAGAGACACACAGACAGATACAAATTGATAGATAGATAGATAGATAGATAGATGTGATGGTGTAGAAGCAATTGGGAAGAATGGAGGATAAAAAATGGAAAAATTCAAGCCCACAGATAATATTCCATCTCTCTCTCTCTCTTTCTCTCTCTCGCACTTGTTTTCGCTATACCTCTCTCTTGTTTCTCTCTATATTTTTTCTCTTTGTTTCTCTCTCTCTCTATCTCTCACTCTTTTTCTTTCTGTTTTTGTCTCTCTCTCTCTCTCTTTCTATTTCTTGTTTTCACTATACCTGCTTCTGTCTATATATTTTTTCCTCTTTGTTTTTCTCTCTCTCACTCACTCGCCTTGTTTTTTCTCTCTCTCTGTTTTAATAAGATTTATAATTAGATATGTAAGATACTGGAGATATTATTAGGTATTGTACGGTATGTAGTTTACATACAGCAGCTTTAACAGAAACAGTGTAGAACTAGATCCTGATTTTGACAGGTGTAAATTTGTCTTTTCCTGCTTCAGATTTATTGTTTTATTATGTGATGTGGAAGAAGAAATAAAACAGTGAGAGAACAGGAGTGAGGCAGAGAGCGAGAGAGTGTGTTAGTGTGTGTGTGAGAGAGAGAGTGAGAGAGAGAGTGAGAGACAGACAGTGTGACAGTGAGTGACAGGTTGTCTTTCCATCACATTTGACTGTGCATCTGGTGTGCGTGTGCGTGTGTGTGTGTGACATTTGGCTATAATAGTGGTGCTAGCAGTACCCATGGCAGTAAACCTGCTGCTAACATGTGACTGGTGTGTGTGTGTGTGTGTGTGAGAGAGAGAGAGAGAGGCCCGTGACCGGCGTGTGGCGCTGCACGTGCACCGTGGAGGCCGTGATGTCACTGTGTGTCACCCTGAGTGTGTGGAGGAGGATGAAGAAGAAGAGGAGGATGAGGAGGAGGAGTGTGTGTGCAGCTGTAGATGGATGACAGACTCACACTGATTTATAAAGCTCTGTTTAGGATAAACATCAGAAGTGAAGGGATGTTTGTAAGCACACTACACTGTGACCTGTGACTTTTTGTTCAATACGATTTCACCAAATAAACTATCTGAAATGCTAAAGGATCGTCGTGAGCGCACTTTCTCCTGCCATTTAAAGACTCAACTTAAAACCCAAGCTTTCTCCTCAACACTTTTCCCTGCTCATCTTTTCATCGAAGGGACTTGCTTACACCGTGTTTAAAAGGGGCGTAAACCTCAGGCTTCCTCACAATACTGCAACACAATTTCGATTCAAGGCAATGATACAATTCTCTACAACACAACCGAATCTGCTACGATACGATTTCAATTTTTAAGGTAACGATTCGATATTTCACGATACCACTGAATCTGATACGATATGATTTGATTCAGGAAAGGATTCGATACTTGACGTTACCACAATCCAATATTTGAGGATACCACTGAATCTGATACAATTCTTACAGTAACAATTCGATACTTGATGTTACCACTGAATCTTTTACGATTCTTAAGGTAAAGATTCGATATTTGATGATACCACTGAATCTGATATGATATGATTTGATTCTTAAGGTAACGATTCGATATTAGACGATACCACTGAATCTGATACGATTCTTAAGGTAACAATTCGATACTTGACGCTACCACTGAATCTTAAGGTAACGATTCGATATTAGATGATACCACTGACTCTGATACGATATGATTTGATTCTTAAGGTAACGATTCGATATTAGATGATACCACTGACTCTGATACGATATGATTTGATTCTTAAGGTAACGATTCGATATTAGATGATACCACTGAATCTGCTACGATATGATTTGATTTGATACCGTAAGATACGATTTGATATCCTCGAATCGATACGTGACCAACTTTGTTCAGAATCTGCGGTAGACCTACCGTTAAATCATGAATTACAATGACGCAGATTTTTAAGTATCAGAGTTATGAGCAAATCACCTTGCTAGCCTGTAAATTATTTACACATCAGTTTAAAAATATGAATAATTATTTATGCAGCAGTTGTCTGCCCTTTTTTTTGATAATAATCAGTTTATGATTGCTTCCTTGAGTCATATCAATCGTTGCCTTTTAAATTGATGCATCGATCCAAATCATCTGAAAGTTTTTTTTTTCTGTTCATTAAAATCTCTCGCTGCTAATAGCTGCTCTACATAGGGACATAAGCTCTCTAATGGAGGACTTGGGGTGTGTTTAAATATACAAAATAATCTGATAACTGCAAAAAAATCTATTTCTGGCAATAATCAGATCACTGTCTTTATAAGAGCTTGATAATCTGATAAGAGGAAAGCTTCAGGTCTACAGGATTCATGAGTCACTCTATAATTAGATTTAATGAATCATCACTTTTTAACTACGAGTAGCTCGTACGTATTTAAAGCACGTTTCACTGACGGAGTAGACGACTTTCCTGATATTTTTATCCACCATGTATTTGTTTTTGTTTGAATCAGAGCTGAGTCGAGGTTACAGGCAGATACCGAGTCACTTCTGAGTCGCTTTAATCAGAAATACTCATTCAGGGCTTTTTTATAAAACAGAGCTTTATTTCGATCTGTTTATTTTTCTCGTTTGTGTCAGATAGACAAGCACAATAATGCATTTTGACGGCTTGTAAATCATATAAGCCACGCCCCCTTATTCACGGCGATGTCTCAGCACTTGGCTTGAGAGAGATACAGTGGTGAAAGCGTGTGATTAGCGTCTAGACTCAGACATTCAGAGGCCATCAACATAAATAATAATCACACTTTACATTATGTTTGTGCTACATTTTTCCATCATTTCTTTAGTGGAGCTCTCTAAAAATAACACACATTCACACACACACACACACAATGAAGACTGGTGGGACAGCAGAGGAAAACAGCTGGCATTAGGAGTGTGTGTGCGTGCGTGTGTGTGATCACTGTACACAGTACTCTCTCTCTCTCGCTCTCTCTCTCTCTAGTTGGTTATGTATATGAGATCCTGATGAAGCTCTGAGGACTCTGTGCTATTTTTCAACACGACCTGGTTTAAAAAAACACGCACACAATGTTTCACCTTCAGGCAATGTGTGTGTGTGTGTGTGTGTGTGTGTGTGTGAGAGAGAGAGAGAGAGAGAGAGAGAGGGAGAGAGAGAGAGAGAGAGACATGCGCACACACAGACAGAGAGAGACAGAGAGAGAAAAAGAGAGAGAAAGTTCCTGTGTTGCCATTAATGTATATGATGTTGCAGCTAGTTATTAATTTTTTTTGCTACATTTTAATTGCTACATTTTTATTTAGCATCTGTTTATTTTTTGTATTTTTTCTCATTACTATTTTTCACTTTATGTTTTGTTCAATTCCTGCTTCTCTTTCTCTGTTGTTTTTTGTTGCTTTGGCAATACAAAACTATTTTGTCATGCCAATAAAACACACATCGCATTGAACTGATATGAGAGAGAGTGAGAGAAAGAGAGAGAGAGAGAGAGAGAGATGCAGGCTGTAAAATTAATCTTACATATCAGTTACACACCATCTAGCTACATATCAGTGTTTAATAAAGTCCCCATGAAATCAAAATTGAAGTTTAGTATGAATATATGAGCTTTAAGGTTATCTATAAGCTAGTGTGCTCCAAACCAATGACAAAATCCACATTTAGAAGATATATGCATTCAAAATTTACAGCCTCTCTACCACCAATACGGATCGACAATTTTGATGACATCATTCTGCATTTCAGCTTCTCATCAGATTTTCTGTCCAATCAAATGCTCTACAGAATCTGAAGTGTCCCGCCCCCAGCATTATAAAAATCATCTTGCCGAAGTTGCCGTTGTTGAGCGAGAGAAATCATATCAGCTTAGCCCGGGCTGTGAGGTAAGCTAAACACTATTGGATATTTAAAAAGGGGGAGGAGCCACTCAATATGCCCCACACTGACTTCCTGTTTCAGTGAAAATTACGTCAACACATCGAATAAAGCTACGTGTTTCAAGGCACTTCGTGGGGACTTCAAGCGTTTATTAACTCTGAATTATAAATCATGAGCTCATTGTTCATATAATGTTATGTTTTAATGTTTTATATGTTTTAAATGTTGCATACAGTGGTTTATTTATTTATTTATTTATTTATTTATATGTTTAAAGTGATTTTTTTGTGTGTGGATTTATAGAGTTATCTTGGTAAAAATTGTAGATGATGCAATGCTTCTTTCATCTTTTAATGTTTTTATTTGCTCTATTAATAATAATAATAATAATAATAATAATAATAATAATTCTTATCATTCAATTTATCTTTAAATTTTAGCCTTTTAAATGTTATCACCTAATATAGAGCCCCTTTAGCCTTCCTCACTCACACACACACACACACACACACACACACACACACACACACAGTTTTGTTCCTAAACTGGCTGAATATTAGCGATTTTCCACTTTAAGTGAAATAAATCCATTGTAGAGTTTAGGAACAGAAGAGGAGAGGAAAAGGGGGAATGGAGATGGCAGAAAGAGAGGGAGAGGCATCATGTGGGTAGAAAAGTGTAAAGCAGGAAGAGAGAAAAAGCCACAATTGAGCGAGAGTGCAAATGATGAACATATGTGACTAACGAGGTTCTGGCAGGAGCTGTGACGGAGATGAACAAAGTCAGGAGAGAGAGAAGAAGAAGAAAAAGAAAAAAAAAGAGGAACTGTTATTTTCTCCAACCATCGGCGTTTCCTCTTCCATCTGCTCTGAAAAAGACACACAAACAAGTAACACTCGGGCATGCACACAAACACACACAGGCCTGGATAAAACTGTTAAGTAAGTGTGTGTGTGTGTGTGTGTGTGTGTGAGAGAGAGAGAGAGAGGAGCTTTATTTCCGTGTCCTTGTGCCCCCTCGACCCAGCGGTCTATCCAAAACCATCAATTACTCAGAGGATAACGAGACTCACTAATGAACACACACTGCAACATGTCTCTCTCACACACACACACACTGCAGCACCTCACACCTGAGGAGGAGAGGCAGACAGATCTGCGTGTGTGTGTGTGTGAGTGAGATAGACAGCAGAGAGCATCGCTTTATTTTCCATCCTCTCTCCTTCACCTCTCTGTCGCATCGAGAGGAAAATCAGCAGCAAATCATTCGCGCTTGTCACGTGCACGTTTATGAGATCCGCTAATAATGCGGCCTTAATGCATATTAATGACTTCTGAAGCGCGATGCCGAGCGATATGAGCCACACCTCGTCCTCACGCACGGCCTGTCCTCGCTGTGTGTGTACGTGTGTGTGTGTGTGTGTGTGTGTGTGTACGAGGTGAGGATGAGACACGCTCAAAATAACTCGCAGCGCTCTCGGGCCGCAGTCGCGAATCCCTTCCAAACAGTCGAGTCAAATTTATTTGTGTAGCACCTTTTACATTAATACAGTGTGCTTCACAAAAGAAGTTAAAAAAAAGGTTTAAATAAAACAAGGAGGTGCGATGAAAGCACTAAAATAAAATTATTTAATAAAACTGGAAAAAAGAAAAACAAATAATGAGGAAAAAACAACTAATATAATATAATAATGAAAGACTCTACTGTATAAAATAGCAGATGAGAACAAATGAGAGGAAAAAATGATCAAATTACTATACTACTATTTACTAAGTGATATAACTAAATAATATAATATACTGTAATATAATATAATGTAATATAATATATTAAAAAATCAAAATATACAACTAAAACAAGGAAGTGCAAATAAAAGCAGTAAAAAGTCATAAGAAATAGCATAAGGACTTAAATAAAAAAAAGATAAATAAATAAAAAGGAAAAACAAATAATGAGGAAAAAATGAACAACTAATATTATATAATAATAAGAAAGTCACTACAACTCTAAAAATAAATATAAAGAAGCATAACATGAAAATGATAACAGAAATAGAAAATGATCTAACTACTACTAAATAATATAATACAGTACAACACTGTAAAAAAAAAAAAGAAAAGAAGAAAAAAAAAGAAAAAGAAATGCTGAGAAACAGACAGCTGTGATTGGATTTCTTTGTTTCTTTTTGTCTTTTCTTTTTCTTTTTTTTTTTTTTTTACACAGTAGTGGAGATCACAACCCGCCTTTATCAAAGGTACTATATATTTATTATTTAGTTTTTATTAGCCGATTTGTCACTCAAATTAAATGAGTTCAATTCAATAACTAAGAAAAAAAACAACAAGTTGTCGTAGTACTGAAGTCAGAAATACTGTTGCAGACGTTTAATATTTGAACAAGGCTCATTAAAATGATTACGCTGAAGAGGAAAAAAGGGTTTCTGGCTTGTGAACTCATCTGATTCTTATTTTATAGGCAGTATTTCTAGTTAGTTTGCACTCAAGGCTCCATCACTGAACAGTTAATAACTTCAGTTTGATACGATAGACTTAAAGTTAAAACTAGAATGAATTCAGAAATAACTCTGATGCTCAGACTCAAGCTCCTTTCACACAATTAGAACTTTTTGATTTTATAGTATACAGTTATAGAAGAGATATGATTTATAATCGCACTGTCTGGCGTGACCCGGATGAGGATGGGTTCCCTTTTGAGTCTGGGTGCGATCAAGGTTTCTTCCTCATGTCCTCTCAGGGAGTTTTTCCTCGCCACCGTCACCTCTGGCTTGATCATTAGGGATAAAATTTATATCGGGATTTCTGTAAAGCTGCTGTGTGACAATTTCCACTGTTAAAAGTGCTATATAAATAAAATTGAATTGAATTGAATTGTCTAGTTGTCTAGCTAGTTAGTTAGTTGGTTAGTTATAGGTTTTGGTTTCATTTTAGTACATTTCATTTCCATTATGTAGTTTTCGTAAACTAAATTGACTCACCAGATTAAAAAAAAAAAAAAAACAGAAGCAGCTTAAGTGAGATATAATACAAAGCACAGAGTAGTAGAGGGTTAAAGATCCCACTTAAAAGCCCAACAGTGTCTCTCTGGGATTTAAACTCATAACCTTCTGCTCACTGAGGCATCGCTGCTGTGTAATAAAATCCTTACATAACACGCATTAATCGAGAGAGAAAAAAGAAAAACAGAACGGATACCTTATGGTAAAAAAGCTGAGACACGGTGAGTAAAGCGTGTACTCTTCACCCAGGAGGTTGTTGTAGTATCGGCGTCATGGTAACCTGAAGCTGGAGACAAACAAGGACATTTCCCACCGGACCCTAAAGTGTCTCCCGCATTTTCTAAACTAATAAACTAATGGCTTTACGGTGACTAATGGGCTCACGACGCGGCTCGAATGCGCTCTCGGTGGAGTTGGCAGAACTGGCGGTTTAGGATTTCCCTCCTCTTTCAGATCGCACCGTCGCTGACGACACCGCTCACTCAACAGCTCGCTTTAACTAACTGTTACCTACCTGTTTATTCTAAACTCCCACACTACTACTGCGTAAATTCAAAATATTTCAATATTTAAGACATTTATACCACTGAGCTGCTGAATCCTGGATTCTGATTGGTCAGAAGGTTTATATTAATGCACACGTTCTAATACGTCATCGTTTCCATAGTAACAGCTCATTCACAGGGACGTGTACAGAAGACGCTCAACAATAACGGATTAAAATGAATGTGTGTAAATCTTTTTCAAAGTAAGGAGACATTTATTTAACATGAATGGAAGGAGTCTCCAGTGTCAGAGGTAAAGCTGAAACTTTTCCAATTGTTTTTTTTTTTTTGCTCTTATTAACTTCAAGAGAGAGGAAAAAAAGAGGCTAGTGAGGGAACAACTGTTTATAGCTGCTATAATCTAAGTGAGAACAGGAAATTGTTTCAAGAACTATGAAGAAAAAATATGACATGTTCATTAGTAAATTAAAAAAATTGTTAGCATTGGTAAACTAAAGTGATATAAGAGAAATAATCAGCTTCGTGGTTAGGCTTCATCACACCACTACATCTGTGATTATTTTCCTATAACAGCACACCGAAGTGTTTTATTCCTTACGGAAAAAAACTGATTAAAAATATTCAGTCATTGTAAATATGATGAAACATTTGTAACGCATGCATCTACAGCGTCTATAGAAACCGCATGTCTTCTGTATTTGCTGCCTGTCTCATATCCTCTACGTTAGGTAGCTAACAGGAAATGTTATAAACATTTAAAACAGGTATATGAACTGGGGAATAACTGTGACTGATATTCTGAATATGAATTCACTCGTTTTTAAAGAGATTCTACTTGGAAAACCGCATACAGAACCTTTAAGTGTTCCTGCAGAGAGAAGAAACCAGAGGAGCCTGTAAGATGCTAGCAGGAACCTTTCTTTCTATGAGCGTGTGAATATATAGTATATGAGACATTCTGTCATTTCAATTTGTACAGATTTTGGATCAAAACTCATTTCTGGCCTTGATTTTGGGATTTTATTTGTTTCTGATCAAATAATGTTTCAGATTTCATCTTGTTTTACGATATCACTGTGCAATATAAATAATAAATATCTATAGAGCAGCAAACAGAGAAGTGAAAAAAGCTGGAGAAGTGAAAAAGCTGCACATGATCTCTCTTCTTCTGTCTTGTTCATTACAAGCGGTAGCAGAACTGCTTTAATAAACAGCTTTATCTGTTGAATTGGGCTGTTGAATTCTCAGTTCTGTTTGGTCAGAAGGTGTTGGTCTAAATATTTCTACATTTATATATCTGTATTTCTAATACGTTATCGTTTCTATAGCAACAACTTGCCCGACATGGAAAAGTTTTCAGGACAGAGGTGTTTATAGCTGCTATAACGTAAGCGACAACAGGAACTAACTTGATTCACTGAGTTCCCACAACACTAAATGTAACTAGAAATGCATAAAAATGTACTGTTAATTTTCTAATTAAATTTATAATTAAAAAATGTAAGCACTGGCAAACTGCTGTGGTATAAATGGAGGAATAAAACACTTCAGGATGTGCTTTTATAGGAAAGTAATCAACTTCCTGGTCTGGCTTCATCACATTGATTATTTTCCTGTAACAGCACACTGAAAAAATATACATTATATACAATAATCAACTTCGATGTAGTAAAAGTAACAAAAACCACCCCATTGTTGATTATTTTCCAACAACAGCAAGAGGCTGAGTGTTTTATTCCCCACTTACTTACTGCTCCTGACTGAAGTTTCTGAAGTTTCTTTAACTGCTTATCAGAAAGGCGCTGGCCAATCACAGCTGTCTGTTAGATTGCGTATACAAAATAGGGAAATTTTTGCGAGCGTTAGTTTAAAGAAGATGTGTTGGCTTCATGTATATATATATATTATACGTTATAAAATCATTAGAGTGTAGAGTCTATACACCTGCATGTTTTTCCTCACCGCTTCTTCATTATGGATCTAAATCTACATCTGAAATTCTGTAAAGCTTCTTTGCAATGTTAAAAGTGTTATACAAAAATAAATAAATAAATGAATATGAATTGAATGTGTGCTGGAGGACGCACGTATTAGCCTTCGCCCTCTCGCACAGCTGTCGTGTGATACGGGAAAGTCGGAAAGCAGGTGGGAATTGGCTGTGACTAAATTGAGAGGAAACTGGGTATAACATGTATTATTAGGCACCTAATTAAACCAGAAGCCCGGAGTGTATATATGTGCCACCATTTTTTAAGCATACCTCAGTCCATGTTCTTTGGGACTAGCGTGTGGGCTTAGCGCTGTGTCGATGCTGTCAGTGGGAAACGGTGGGAGCTGTCCGTGCTTCTGAACAAGTCTTCATTACGTGTCTATACGGGTGGCCACTACGTTTATGATACACGAGCTGTTATGGACAGAGACAGAGCAGAGACAGGGCCGACTCTGATTGTGCTGCGACACGCAGAGAGAATAAGTGCGTGTGTGTGTGTGTGTGTGTGTTTACAAAGGAGCTGTCTCTTTTCTGTGGAACATGAGGGCCAGAGAGCTTGATTGCCACTGGCAGAGTGTGACTATTTGAAACGTATTAGTGCCTGTGGTGTGTGTGTGTGTGTGTGTGTGTGTGTGTGTGTGTGTATGAGAGCCGGATGGTAAAGGAAACCTCGGAAAGTTTGGCTTTCCTGTCACTTCCTAGTCTGAGGCCGATGTTAACATGGAGGCTGCGGCAGAACATGCAAATACACACACACACACACACACACACATACTCATGTTATATCCATTCTGCCTTCCCAGCCTTTTATTCTTATTTTCATGCAAATTCCATTGAGGATCAATATTCCATCTGATTCATATTATGGCACCTGCACAGCAAGTCAGGAATAAAACACTCCGTGTCATGCTGCTTTAGGAAAATAATCAGTGACAGGGTGGTGTGGATGAAGCAGTGTTCCTTTAGCACCCCAAACTTGATTATTTTCCTATAACAGCACATCCTGAAGTGTTTCATTCCTCTTAAACCACAGCAGCTTGTCAAGGATTATAATGTTTTATTTATTAAAAAGGAACATGTCATATTTTTTTATCCCTTTAAAGTTACATTAAATGTTGGAACATCTGCGAAACAAATTGGTTCCTGTTCTCACTTACATTATAGCAGCTATAAACAGTCGTTCCCTCAGCAGCCTCTAATTTCTCTCTCTGGAAGTTAATAAGAGAAGACAGAAGACCGTTACAGAGCGCTGAGACTGGAGACTCCTTCCCTGAATGTTAAATAAATGTCTCCTTATAGAAAAATGAATCCATTCTTTATTAGCCTTAGATGATTTACCTTGAATGAGCCATCAAGTCCCTGTGAATAAGCTGTTACTATAGAAACAATAACGTATTAGAATTTTAAAGTTTTAAATTTTAAAGGAAACCCGAAAGTGCAAAATGTATCTGTTTACAAATCTACACAGTGAAAATGATCCTGTGCTTTTTTTAAATATCCGAATGACCTACACACTTCTCTACACCTTTTCCCTCATAACAAATGCAATCTATGATCTATGAATATTCATGATTATGCAAATTAGGACTGTCCCCATATACTCATGCCATCTCGACCCCAGCAACTTCTCCATACGAGCCTGGGTAAGCGGTGCTATTCCCAATATGTTGTACTGCGCTATTACACACTGGAGAGTCCAAAGAAGAAACAACTATATATGTACATCAGGTGATGAATCAGGATTTAGTTATCGACATGCGTTTAGTTATTTTACAGTAGGTAGCATGAGCACATAGCTAACCAGCTAGTTAACTGCCTAGTTAATTTATCACATACACACAGACACAATTTGTATAATTTTTTTAATAGCTGAACCTAATTTAGTTCTACAGTTCTACAGTACTGTAGCTAGAATTTTCCAGTTGTAGTAATCATTAAATAAAATTTATTATTAATTCATAATGCAATTATTATTATTATTATTATTATTATTACATATTGATAAGTTCTTTGGCCCATATACTAATGGTATGATATCTGACTCAACCATTTAAATAATTATAAATAATTATGACATTCAAATAATTATATTTTTGCTTGACGGAGAATTGTCAGTATTGGATCAGTATTTGGATCAGAGCTTTAAATCTGGTCATAATGAAAATTAAAGTAAATAAATAAATAAATAAATAAATTTTTTTAAAAGAGCTCCCTAGTAAACATGCCCAAAAACGCCTCCTCGAGACATAAAAGATTGGGCGTGAACAGAACGATTAGTTGCAGCAAATTCAATTAATCTCGACAAATCTCCGCAGAGGCTCGCACGAATCCACCCTCCACCGTTAATTAAAAAATTAGGGCGTCTTTCACGTTCCTGGGTTTTGGATAGGAGCGGCGTGGACGTCTGAATCTAATTGAGGTTGGTTTCTATTTATTGCTCGACGCTAGGCTGGAGCACGTGGTGCTGGGAGAAGGGTACCAGCGGCCGTCCCTCAGGGAGAAGAGACTGACGGAGGATTCCGGTAATTGGCTCCTTCTTTGTCACTTCAGACAGGGAGAACTTTTCATCACCGCCGAATCGGGTCCTTCTCCTCTGCTCTAATGCCACAAACAAAGTTTTTAAAAACGCAAGTTCAGCAGCTAGTTAATCACGCCAGCTCGCACCTCTATTTCAGACACGCTTCCCAGATATGGCAGAGTGGGGAAAAAATACACAGGCTCGTGATGAGCTAAATGAAGCGGCGAGGCAAACTGACTCATCCGATACAGTGCTTTCCAAACGTATGGCGTGTGTGCCGCTTCGGTAAGTTTACGCTCTCCGACGTTAACACTTCTTCCAAATGTGTGCTGGCGAAATAAAAGCTGAGTGGAAATATGAGCGGCTAAAACGGAAAGAGAGAGAGGGAGAAAGGACGTGATTGTGACTCCCTCTGACTGTATTAGCTGTGCAGTGTGCGTGTGTGTGTGTTGAAGACCGCCGGGCAGAGGGTTGTCAAAAAAGTGCTGTAAAAAAAAAAAAAAATAAAAAAAAAAAGAGTGTTTTCAATTAAATTTGTGTGTGTGGGTGTGTGTATGTGGGTGTGTGCGTGAGAGAGAGAGAGAGAGAAAGAATGAGAAAAACTTTTTTTTCTGAAAGAGAAGCCGTTCTGGACGCGTCCCAAATACCTGCAAGAGACAGAAGGGAGGGAACGAAAGAGCTACAGGAGACAGCAGGAGACAGGATGAAAGCATGACAAAGACGGGATAGAGAGCAGGAGGAGGAGGAAATGAAGGAGGAGAGCGAACGAGAGATGGACAGACGAAGGGAAACTCATTAAATGGATCATAGAACAAGGGAATGAAAAACGAGAGAATGGCAAAGCAAACGACAGACAGCAGAATTTACAGAATTTACAGGAAGAAGAACGTGAGGTGAGCTCAAAGATGTGAAGTGAAAGAGCAAGAGATATTGATGAAAAGAGAAAAGAGAAGAGAGTTTTAAAAAAAAAGAAAAAAGAGAAAGTTTTATTACTAGAACCGGCAAGTCTTCACACTCATCTCTTCTTCGTCTCCTGAGGAAAGAGCAGAGAAACTGACCCAGGTATTTGTAGAACATGGTTAATATCCCATAATCCTTTTCCAATACTGACCTCCCAAGCCCCGCCCACATTCCCACCTGCACGCTGGGAACACTGAACACATGAGGGGGAAGGGATACTGCCTGACAGGAGATTTTCACATTAGCCACGCCCCACAATGTGTGTTTGTATGTATGTATGTGTGTGTGTGTATGTGTGTGTCTGCGTGTTTGTGTGTGCGCACGGATATTTCTGAAAATGTAACATTCTCTCACTTTCTTTGTGTTTCGTCCTCCTGTTCATGCGAAAACGCCATTTTAGGTCAGTCCGAATTTTTGAAAATGGCCTCCAGGGTGGAGAAACGTTAAACGTTTTCACTACTTGCGTGTGGATACATGTTTGTCGTGTGTGTGCACATTGCGTGTCTGATGTCACTCCTGATCACTAGGTTGTTATTTTGTGGTCTGTAATTTATTTTTTAAAAAAACACACATTTTCAGTTTAATTTTGCTTTGTTTGTTTATTAGCCTATGATCGGCGCTGTTCCTGAATCCATCGGCACTAAATAACGAAGATATCTATCCATCCATCCATCTATCTATATGTGTGTGTGTGTGTGTGTGTGTGTGTACAGATAGATAGATAGATAGATAGATAGATAGATAGATAGATAGATATAAAATACTAATATTTGTCATTTTTTCTTTTAGAACCTTTGTCATGTTGATGTTTTTCTGCATTTCACTTTCTCAACCGTTCAATACGCAATTCAACGTTATTCTTCAAGGACTTGACATAACAGTTTATGACGTACAGTGCTGTCGCTGTGCTTGCGTGCTCATGTGTGCTTTTTCAAATTGTTTTCTTGTGAACGAGACATTCTCAAAAACGCTGTTCAACGCTGTTGCAAAAACAGACATGTGGATGGAGCCTGAGTTCAATCGCTTATTTGGATTTAGAGTGTAAAAAATCCAGACACTGCTATGAGAACAGCACATCTGCAATTCTGGGTTATCTAAAATAAGCCATTAGCTGTCAGTGTTAACGTTCCTGTAATCACACACACGCATACACAGCACACACACACACACACACACACACACACACACACACACAAACACAGCTCCTAAAATTACTGCGCTCCAAGAGGTAAGACTTTCTCACTTCTTCTGCTATGCTAGATCACGTTATCCTGCTAGCTAGGATTAGCAGTAAAGAGTAAAAATTATAACATAATAGATATAAATGAACGATCTTACAGATTCTGTATAGCAGGATTAATGCTAGCTTGCTGGTTATTATTAGTAATAAAGGCTGCAGTCAGCAGTGTAGATTAACATTTATAAATATGACTTAAATTCTCTCAGAGATCCTGTCAGGTTGGCTTATGTTATCTAGCTAGCTACCGTTAGAAGTAAAGATTATTAGATTTTATTAATATGCCTTAACAATCCTCTCATCAATCCTGTTAGACTAGCTCGTTATATAAATAAGATTGAATGAAACATCTTAGAAATTACGTCAGGTTAGCTTCTGTTAGCGGGCTAGTAGTGAAGAGGTTTTTTTTTTCCACATATGATTCGGTATCTATCAGTTTAACAAGCTATTTAGCAGTAAAGATTGTGAACATTTTTGAATAAGCCTTAAAAATCCTGTCAGAAATCCTGTCTTGTTAGCGTATGTTAGCAAGCAGCGAGCATTAGCAGTGAGGACTATTAGCATTTCTACATATATAACTTAAATCCTCTCAGAAATCCTGTCAAGCTAGCTTAGCTTACCTAGCTAGCATTAGCAATGAAGATTTTTCAAATGTATTAAAAGTCTTTTCATAAATCCTGTCAGGTTAGCTCATGTTAGTTAATTGGCTAGCGTTAGCAGTGAAAATTATTGACCCTTAATCAAAATATAATAAAAGTCCTCTCAGAAATTTTCAGGTTAGCTCAAGTTAGTTAGTTGGCTAGTGTTAGCAGTGTTGATTTGAAAATGAAATCCTCTCAGAAATCCTGTCAGGTTAGCTTAGGTAACCCAGCTAGCATTAGCAGTGAAGATTGCTGACCCTTAATCAGTATTTAATGTCCTCTGAGAAACCCTGTCAGGTTAGCTGATGTTAGCTAGCTGGTTTGTGTTAACAGTGTAGATTATGAACATTTATGAATTTGATGTAAAATATGTCACATAAATCCTGTCAGTTTAGCTCATGCTAGCTAGATGGCTAACAAAATCTGTAAGTCAGAATGCGGATGACTTCTTTCTTGAATATATCAATATATAACTTCCATATATGGACAAGCATACATTCCCATACCTGCGTATGGACTGTCAGCATGTGTGTGTGTGGTGTGTGTGTTTGCAGAGTGGAGCATCTCGCCAATGTGAAAATCTCCCCTCAGTTTCTGGAGCATCGCACTGTTGATGGAGAAAAAGGGTTTAGCGGTGTGAATGCACGTGAGTGTGTGTGTGAGTGTGTGTGTAAGTGTGTAAAGTGTGTGCGAGCGTGAGGCAGAGAGAGAGAGAGAAAGAGCGAGAGGAGGATAAAGTGTCCGTCCGTCTGAGTGTGTGTTTGAGTGCGAGTGCGTCAGAGTGAGCAAGTGCACTTGTGAGTGTGTGCAAGTGTGTAAGAACGTGTGTGTCTGTGTGAGGGCATGTGTGTGTGTGTGTGTGTGTGTGTGTGTGTGTGTGTGTGTGTGTGTGTGTGTGTGTATG